>PVJO010005711.1:0-95809 GCA_004026905.1 Hystrix cristata | reverse complement strand
TGGGGTTGTTTCTGTATCCTCCAATCTATTCCATTGATCCTCAGGTCTGTCTTTTTGCCAGTACCATGCTGTTTTTAAT
The DNA here is from genome assembly GCA_004026905.1 of Hystrix cristata. Taxonomy (NCBI): domain Eukaryota; kingdom Metazoa; phylum Chordata; class Mammalia; order Rodentia; family Hystricidae; genus Hystrix; species Hystrix cristata. The sequence goes on along the minus strand of PVJO010005711.1, from coordinate 95,730 downwards.
ACTGTAGCTCTATAGTATAGTTTTATGTCGGGGACTGTGATGCCCCCTGCTTTTCCCCTGTTGCTTAGGATCGTTTTTGCTATTCTTGGTCTCTTGTGGTTCCAGATGAAATTCATGATTATGTTCTACCATTTTAAATGCAAATAAGCATTGCTCCAGCGCACACTGTGGCTGTTTTGATGTGAAATGTGGGGGTACAGAGGGACAGACACTGTTAGTGACACAGAACCCTTAGTGTCTGATGACTGCTGCAGAGGAAAGAGTTCTCTGAATGCAGGGCGTGCAGGGGAGTGGAGGCTGGAGAAGGTCAGGCTGCGCCTGTCCCTGAGATGTCACACATTGTCTCTCAGCCAGGCCCATGAGCAAATGGAGGGTATTGTAGGCAGAGTGAATGAAACGACCCTTGGTGGATGCCGATGTGCGAGAAGCCTCTGCATGTGATCTGGAAGCCAGAGGGATGAGGATTGCAAGATGACATGGTAGGAAGGCTGGGGGAGATGGGTCAGGGAAGATGAGGGAGACTGGGCTTGTGGAAGATGATGCTGAGGTTGGACTTGCTGTCTTGGTTACTCAGGAGGCAGTGGGAGTCATGGGAGAATGTTGAGCAAGATCCCTGGCAGGCATTTTAGGGGGTGACCTGCCTCCAAGGGAGGGTTGTGGAGAGTTGCCTGTGACTCATCTAGGGCATATGGTAGGAGCCTTCGGGAACCTCCCAGGGGAGACAGCATGAGGCCTGAACTAGCCAAGGTTCGGCAAAGGCAGGACAGGTTGATAAAGATCCAGCTAAGAGAAAGAAGTCAGGAACTTAGTCTTTTTTAATTACACAAATGGTCCCTGGCATACAATTTTTTGACTTACAGTTTTTCATCTTTATGATGGAACAAAAATATACCTTTGCAGCCATCTTGTCTTTCATTTCAGTATAGTCTTCCACAATTTAAGTGAGACAATCAACACTTTATTATAACATAGGCTATGTGTTGGGTGATTTTGCCCAACTGTAAGCCAATGTAAGCATTCTCAGCATATACAAAAAATGCTATGCTAGGCTGTGATGTTCAGTAGGCTAAATGTATTAAGTGCATTTTTAGGATATTTCCAACTTATGGATTTATCGCAATGCAGCCACAAAGTAACTTGATATATATTTTGAGTGTACGCTATGATGTTTTGATATACAGTGGTACCTTGGTTCACAAACTGGAAAAGATGGCCATACGTGTGTATGTGGGGGAAAGATGGCTGTGGTCCTGTTGATCACCTGAGGCAGAATTCATAAACAAAACCAAAATTTTGCCAAATACTTCTGTTTGCGAACTGAACTGTTTGCAAACAAAGGCGTTCATGAACCGAGGCACCATTGTACTTCCGCATAGTGGAACGACTACTACAGTCATGCAATTTAACTTATGCGTCACCTTCCGTAGGTACCTATTTGTGGTGAGAACCTAAAATTTATTCTTTTAGCAAAGTTTCGGTATACAAAATGATGTAATTAATGACAACCCTCATGCTGTACTGAGCTCTCTGGATGTCTTCATCTCACAAAACTGCAAGTCCGTCTCCTTTGACCAATGCGTCCCCATTTCCTCCCGGGTGGTCCCTGGCAACCAAATTGGTCATTTTGAACTGTGTTGGGATTGCTCTTCCTTGGTGTCCCTGTGGCCTCCGACCTTCTTTTCTCTGGTTCTGCCCAGTGTGGATGGAGTGGCACATCGGCTGCCATAAGCGTTGAATTTGGCTCTTTTTCTGCTTGATCCGTCTCACCGCGGTGACCTGTCCGGATGTGCTGTCAGCAGGCAGATGGTGGGACATTCACACCTCTGCTGCCTTTGGCGCCTCTGGGAAGTTAGGGCTTGTAACCTCCTCACACACAGGCGGGACTTGGGGATTAAATAATCCCTTTATATGAGCTTGTTAATGAATTCACCGCAAGTCAAGAAGCGGGGAAATTATTTTAAATTGATTTGAGCAGAGTTTGAACATGCTCAGACAGCCAACTTTTCTTTCAATGCTCCGGTTAAATGTGGTGTTAATTGAGTTGCCTGTTTGGCCTGATGGTTCTCGCTGCTGTAAAAGTAGGAATCGATATTAATATTTCCTCACTATTAATGTTTTCTCTTGATCCAATATCCCCCCCCTTCTCTCCATATGACTTTGTTACTTTTGCATCTCTAATTGTGTCTGAAATTTATGGAGTGTCTCTTGTCCTCTTCTGTAAAGCACACAGGCGGTTTGTGATGATGCTGCGTTTCTCATTGGTGTAATAGATTCGCTTTCATGCCCAGCTCCAGAAGAGCATGCTCATTATCTGATAAGAGGAGATTATCTTTGCTGCCTTTTCTGGGGGTAATAAATCCTTTTCATTAGTTTTCTTGCATAGCTGGCTGGGCTGGGTGTTTGTCCAGCCAGCTTCGCCGGTCACTGGCAGTGTATCCCAGCTGCCATGCAGCCCACCTCTGACCACACCCCTCTGCACCCAGGTGCCTGCTCCTCCCCAGCAGGGAGATGGCTGAGCCATCTGTGCTTCACCGGATGTCTGCCCATGGGGGATCCCACTGCCCATGGGCACCCACGGACGCCCACGGGTCCTGGGGCTCTTGTAGGTGGGTGCTTCTTGGCTGAAATCTGGGGCAAGATTGCTGCTTGCGCTGACAAGGACTCTCATTTCTCTCCTTGTGTTCTGCATCTATTGTTGCTCAGAGATCCTGTTATTCATCTGGGAATGGCTCCTGGTTCATCAGACTATACGATCTCAGCGCCTTAGCATGGTAAGGGCTCTTGGAGTCCTTCAGTGCTCACCTCTTCGGCCTAATCTCTGGGCCTTCGGTGACAGAAGCCTGGCGCTTGTCATCCGGCGGGGCCGTGATTTCCTGAAGACTTGTGTCATCGGTGCCTTTCCATGTAGCTCCATATCCCTGGAGACACAGTGTGGTCACCTGCATGGCCCTTCCCCCAGGCACCCCTGGGCGCTGAGTTCTGAGAAACCTCTCCCAGTGGTGCTGCCCGTCCTCTCTCTTCCCAGGCCTTGTTGTTACCTTTCTCTCTTTCTCCCTGGACTCTAAGCCCACTGAATGGGGCTCTTTCTTGTTTGCTTCTCTGTTGCTACCATCCAGGCCGGGCCTGGGTGCTGGGTCAAGGCCTGCAAGTGCTGTCTTTTCACGTGTACCCTGGTAATGCAGCTGGGTGGTGAGTCCTTCCCATGAGCATTTCTCTTTGGTGAGGGAGACTCTTTGCTTCTGTTTCACAGATGGTTCCCCTGTGCCACAGAGAGGGTGAGTAATGTGTCTGTGGAGCCTCAGCCTGTAAGTGGAGGAGACGAGGGTAGAAGCCAGGCCTCTCTTATTTCAGTCTCTGGTCTTAGCCACCCTTCCCTGCTTGCCCTGTCCCTGCATGATGACTAGCTCTCATCCCTGCCTCTCTCGTGGGTGTCGCTGTAAGAGCAGAAGGAAGTCTCTGTGGAGGCTGGAGATACAGCCCAGGTGTGCTGGACTCAGGCTGCTCCCCTCACCCCTGGAGGTTCTCTGTCTTTCTCTGCCCTGCTCTGGGTCTCCTCTCACTGTCTGGCTGATGTGGGTTTGGTCCTTGGGAGGCCATGGGACTGGCAAGAAAGGCAACTGGCCCCCTGACTGTGTTCCCCCGATCAGGGTCTGCACCCTCCTTCAAGTGCCATGTAGTAAATATTTTCAGCTTTGTGGACCAAAAGGCAAAACCAGGGGTGTTATTTAGTTGTTGATGGTCCCAGCTTACTTATGGTTCCACTCTATGATGGTGCAAAAGTGGTACACATTCAGTAGAAACTGCACTTTGCATTTTGAATTTTGATCTTTCCCCAGGCTGGCGATATAAGGTCCCGTCCTCTCTGGTGACGCTGGGTGGTGGCAGGGAGCCATGGCTTTCCGTCAGCTGTGTGATCACCAGGGGCAGCAGCCAGCACCCTGTGGGATGTTGTGTTGCTGAGCTGAGGTGCTTGTAGGTTACATATATCCTTGCATTTTCGTCTTGCAATCTTTTCATTTTATGATTGCTTTGTTGAGACCTAACCTCATCATAAGTCCAGAAGCATCCATACTTATATAACTGTTCATCATGTAGCCACTGAAAAATGTAAACTCATTCTTAGCTCATGACCCACAGCACAAAAACAAAAGAAAGCAAAACAAAACGACAACCAGCAGGCCAGATTTGGGCTTAAGGTTGCTGACCTCCGATCCACATCCATGATTGAAGTTGCCAAATGTGACTGCACATGGGAGTTATCTGGAGGGCTGTTTGAACACATGGAGATGTTGCCTCAGAGTGTCCGATTGTCCAGAGTGGCAGCGGGGCCTGGAATTTGCCCCCTAGAAGGTTTCTACGTGTTGCTGCAGCTGGTGTGGGAAGCTCACTTGAGAACTGTCCGCATTGAGGCAGCATGAGGACGTGTTGTCTGGGCTCCGGGAACTCTGCTCCCTTCCTATGTCCTTGCCGGTCTGATGGGCGCTTTCCCTTTCTTCACACTACCAGCTCTCTGCCACTCATCCTTTTCCAGGCTCTCTGAAGTGAAACCTTTTGTGTGCACTCTCTTTGTTAACTGGAATCTTATTGATACTAGAAGCATATTCATTTTCTAGAAATATCCATGAGAGTGTTCATCATGCATTTATCCTTGTATTGATTGCACAAGCTTCCTTTAAGCATCTCATCTCTGTGTAGTTCTATGGGAGCTGGGACCAGTCTACATGATTAGTAGGGCAGAGTTGGGTCTCTGTCCATAAATAGGCACCTTAGAATGCCCTGGGTGTATGAAGGGCCACCGGACCCTATGGAGATGTGTGACAGCTATGTTGGATTGTCAGCTTGTCTGGCTTGAGAGCTGCCTAGGGGATTGACAAAGCACGCTTCTGGGTGTGTCTGGATGTGTGACCGTATCCGGTCCCTTGCCTCTTCCTCTCAGGTGCTGTTCCCCTGCTATATTCCCCAGCTACCACGAACTGAGCACTTTTGCTCCACCACACGTTTTTACCATGATGTTCCTGCCTTGCAGGCAACTGACCATGTACTGAATCCTCAGACACTGTGAGTCAAAAACTTCTTAAATTGTACCTGTTGGGTATTTTATCCCAGCAACAGGCAAGTTGACTAATACAACTGGATCCGAGCAGGCCCTCCGGCAGAGGTGGCTTCTGAGATGACTTGGAAGAAAAAGCTGGCAGTATCAGTGGAGCGTTGGTGACTTTTCCAGCAGCACAGCCTGAGTGGAGATAGATAGTGAGCTGTGTGGCTTTAGGGTTGGCTGAAGAACAAAGTGTGTTAGTGTGTACAAGTGCTGTGAGAAACAAGTCTGGTAGTGGTAGATAAAGCTGGAGAAGTGAGTAAGGTCCAGGCCATAGGGTCCTGATTACACCCTGGGTAAACATGCAAACTCTGGGAACAATGTGGCATGATTTTGAGGTAGAAAAAGCACTTTAATGGTGACTTATATGAACTGGCCAGGGAGAATATGAGCAAAGGGAAAGAAGAGACCCCGGGTAGCCCCTGACTGATGATTGAGTATAAACTCTAGGATAATATCTAACCAACCCCCACAGTGGTACATGTGTCTTGGGCAAGTCTGTGAGATGTGAGCACTCCTGTTGGTGGCTTTCCCCCTTGTCCTGGGAGGTGACATTCTTGTTCTGTGAAAGGCTGATCCCTAAGACTCATGCTGATGGCTTCATTTCACAAATAAGAATTATCAGAGAAGTAGCCACTTAAATGAGTCAGAGCATTTCAGGGGAAGGAGACCACTGCAGCTGCGAGCTGTTTTCTCTGAAGCCAACACTTCTCCAAAACATTTACCCAGCACCTCGGTGAGCTCCCACCAACAGGACCACCTTTACGCAAAGGTCAGACTTTTTAAAGGTAGATTGTTACTCTTAAGAAAAGTGTGAAACAAACTGCATGGCTGCATATTTAAAAGTGTTTGGTACAGTATTTCCCAGAAGCACAATTCCTGGTGATTTGATTTAAGCGAAAAATGGTCTAGAAACAAAGTGCTCTCTGCCACTTCTGACTAGAGGAAAGTGAACAGCTATCCATTCCTGTGGCTTACAGAGAATTCTTATACTTCTGAAATTTCCTGTTCCCCATATCCCACTAGAGTGAACCAAACCAGACAGGAATCAGTGGCTGACCGCTGCAATCCTTGATCTTTGCACTGTGGGGCTGAGTAGGACCATGGGCTCTCCCTACCCTGAACACCTTTCCCTGTCTACTGTCTCCCTCAGTGATCTCCTTCACTCCTAGCAGTTGACCAGTCACCTCTCTGAGGGTAATTATTTCTCCCTCCTCCCTCCTCCTCCCCCCTCTACATGGTAGCAGATCTGTTCTTCTCGGATACCTTGTAGGTGCCTTGATGCAATTTATGCCTAACAAATTGATGTCTCTCTTTCTGCCCTTGACGTCCGCCCTCCACTGAGCTCTTCCGTCCCCCCTGTGCTTGTCCCTCCCCTGAGTCTGAATTTTCAGGGTATTTTTTTACTGCTCATTGTTTTTCTAAGATTCTGTCCACCTGGGTGTCATGTCCCATTGATTTTTTTTTTTTTTCTTACACTCTATCTTACGACTGTCTCTTTTCACTGTGGAGGCCACCATGCTAGTCAGAACCTCTCTACTGGGTCACATAACTTTCCAGCTGCTTTCATCGGGGCTCACTGCCTGCTGACACAGGCCCATTTTCTTGCAGATGCATGAAAAGGATTCTTGCTTTCCTACAGTCTATGGAATGTGCTATGGTTTGAATGTTTTTGTCCCCTTCAAATCTCACATTAAAACTTAATCGTCAGTGCAATGATGTTGGGAGGTGTTTAGGTCGTGGGGGTTCCACTCTCATGGGCAGATTAATGCCTTCGGAAAAGGCTGGATGGAGGAAGTGTGCAGTCTCTTTCTCTGCTGCCTCCTTTCTACCTTCGTGTGATGGTGCAGGAATCTAACCAGGACTTAAAGGCTGCTTTTGCTACAAGCGCTGACTCTACAGGAGGGTCTGCAGATCCCTCGTGGGATGAAAGCTTGGCGTCTCTACCTTCCTTTTATACCTGTTTCGTTTCTACCTTAAACTTCAGGTCAGAAGCCTGCCCTATGCTTGTGCTATATGCAGACCTGTTAATCATTTAAGGAGTATTCATGACGTGCCTATAATCCTAGCACTCTGCAAGGAGGAGGCAAGAGAACTGCAAGTTCAACCCCAACCGAGGGAACTTGGTGACTTAGCAAGAACCTGTTTCAAAATAAAAACAAAAAAAGGTGGGGGAAGGTGCTGCTGGGGACACAGCTCAGTGCAAAGGTGCCGGTTCAGCACTGAAAGAAAATGGATGGGGAGATTCATCCCAAGCTGATCACCCTCCCTCTCCCCTTCCAGGTGGAAGACACAAAATAAAAACAGTTAAGGTATTTTTAAAGATACGTAGGAACATTATGTTCTACAGATTGTCAACTCTCACTTTTCCCATCCACAGCCATGTGACTCTGGCATGCCGTATTGCTTTGTGGCCAGCTGACTATGGACTGAAATGTGAGTCAAAGTAAACCTTCCCTGCTCTAAGTTGAGGTGTTGAGTATTGTGTCTCAGCAGGGAGGAAAGTGACTAAGACGCCTGTAGTCACTATCTTAGATTCCAGAAACAAATCTGATCAATAAATAACCTGTGACAAAAATATCCCTAGGCAAAGTGACTTCCTTATCACAGTCAAATCTCCACCTGCGGATTCTGAGACAATGATCAGCAGCCCAGCTAGACCAAGATGGCTTGACTTTGCATATTTGGCATATTTCTTGTCCTCTCCCATTTTTGTTCCTTCCCCTATTTAATCACAAAGCTCTCGATAGCTTCCCAAGACTGAGTTGAGGAAGTTTGGTTCCCCTGTCCTTCCTGGGTTGGTTATACTGAATAAATTCCATCCTTACTTCAACATTACTTTTTCTGTTTTGTTTTAAAACCCAGTGGCCAGATGTGATCTATTGTGACTCCCTGAAGTCAGGTCCCCTCTCTGGCCCAGGACTCTGGTAACAGCAAGAAGTTCTTTGTCACAGGTCAGTGCCTTGATTTTGCACTTTCCAGACTCTAGAACTATGAGAAAATAAATTTCTGTTCTTAATAAGTTACTCTGTCTTAGATGGTCTTTCTAGAAAGATGAAATAGACTAAGACTGAGTAGGATGTTCTATAACACTTAAAAATGTAGAAGTGGCTTTGGAATGGTAATAGGTAGCGGCTGGGAAAGTTTTGGGGTGCAGATTAGAAAAGATGTTTGTACTCCTGTGAACAGGACATTTAGAGTGACTCTGGTGAGGGCTCTGAGAAAGAAAAAGACTATAAGAAAAGCCTGAAACTTCTTAGAAACTACTTACATCTCTGTGATCAGAATGTTAGCAGAAGTAGAGACAGTAAAGGTCATTCTCATGAGGTCTCAGATGGAAATCAGGAACAAGGTACTGGAAACTGTGGGAAAAGCCATTCTCATTATAAATGGTAAAGAACTTGACTGAATTATATCCACGCCCCAGGGCTTCATGGAAAGCAGAATTCAAGAATGATGAACTAGGACATCTGGCTAAAGAAACCTCTAAGCAAAACACTGAGGGGCTGTGTGGCTTTCCTTAATCACTTACAGCAAAGAGAGAAGAGAGAAATGATTTAAAGAGAGAATTTATAAACAAAAAGGACAGGATGTAAAACAATTTAAACATACACAGCCTTGCCACGTAAAGAACAGAGCCTATTTACCAGCGAAAGCCGTAGATGGTGGCACAGGTCTTCAGTGCAGAACAATGTGGGGGAGGAACTCAGGCTTCCGTGGAAACTCAGGGATGGCCGCCCAAGGTCACCTGAGGTCTCTGCTTCCCACATTCCTGCACGGTGCTCCTTGGCTGCCCCAGCTGTGGCAGAGTGGCTCGAGTGTGGCTCCGTCCTCTGCTCTAGAATCACCAGCCAGCAGCCTTGGCAGCCTCCGCATGGCACTGCTTCTGCAGGCGCAAGAGTGCTCAAGCTGTGGGGACACGGCTTCTCCCACCCAGGTTTCAGATGAGCCTGCAGAGACCTGCTGCAGGCTGGGTCGCCTGCAGAGCACCCTCACTATAGCCATCCTGAATTGAGTGGAGACAGCTCAGGACAGCCACACGGTGGGAGAAGAGGGTGGGACAAAAATGCAAACATTTGGGTGCAATAAACCTTTAGCCTTTGTAGCACGGCGGATTTCTTTTCTATCCTTGTGCTTTTTCAACAAGCCTCTCACCAGTCCTTGGTAAAACCACAAGAGCAGAATGTTTACACAAAATGGTGGAATTGTTACTGGGATAGAAAAACCAAATAAGCTCTATAGCTTCACTTACTGCTAGGTAACTAAAAGTGTCGCTAATTTTATTTTATTTTATTTTTAAAATTTATTTTAATGGTACATTTTAGATGTACGTAGTGATAACATTTGTCCTAGGGGATTTGTACCTGTACATGATATATCTTGTTGCTTTTTCTTTTTTTTCCCATTTCCCTCCCCTCCCTTCACCGCTCCTCCCTCCTTATTTAGTATGGCTAATTTATAGGTCACACAGCTGGGTAATATATCGTTTGTTTCCTACTAGCTCTGCCCTAGACTACACCTCTGACATGTGGGTTATGGTCATGTTACCTTAGGTTACTTTGCAGAAACTGGAAGGTTGCTTTGGCTGAGAACACGAACTCTTCACCTGAGCCCAGATTCCTCACAGGTGACTGAAGTGGGAGAAAAGGCTGGGTGTCTCTGTCTTCATTTCTGTCTGTCCCTTTTATTAACTTCGGTCAGATTCTGCTCAGCTCTGCATGTGGATGTGTTGCTCACTTAAAAAATGTTTTGTCCAAGACTATAATAGAGAATCAATTTGCCTGATGCTCATTGGAGCTGGTATGTGTATTTTTTTTTCTGTCTCTTCCACACTTTTCTTCCCCCAGCCTTGTCCTTTTCAACAGCTGTGATAGCCTGAGCACCGAACACCCTCAGCCCTTTCTCAAGGCCCAGACCACACCACAGGCCAGAAAGTTTGCACAGGACGATAGTGTCAGTCATGAGAGTAACTCAGGAATTTCTAGGACAAGTGACTGTAACCACCTGGTATTCAAAAGAAAAAACATTTCTTGGAATTATGGTTTAAGCTAATATATATTACCAGGCTTTATCTCACCCCCAGGACATCATAAAAAGGTGATGTTCTCTGTTCTGTGAGCAGCTTGGTCTCTCTCAATCCATGCTAACTTCCTTCAGCTGAAGCCTTCCCCAGAAAGATCTGCTTGTGTATATGCTTGCCGCATTTGGCTTAGTCTCCTTCCTCTTGCCTCCGAGCCGTAAGAACTCGTATGGTATCAGAGCCTTGGGAACGGGGCTGCCCTTGAGACCCCAGAACTGTAGAGCCACCAGCATGCAACACCAGCCTAAGAGAGGCTGAAGAGAGGTGGAGGCCCTCAGCTCTAATTCAATGAGGAAAAGCCAGGGCGAGCCAGGAGCTCTGGGTCCCAACCTCAACCCCACTGTGTCTGACAGCAGGACAAGGGGTCAAAAAGAGTTGTTCCCAAGCCCTAGGATCTGACTGTTGTTTGCTGCATTGGATTTTGGACTTGGTTAAAGACCTGAACGCCTTTAATATTTTCATTTCTCCCTTTTAGAATGAAAATATCTATTCTGTGTCCGTGTTGAAGTAACATAATAAAAGAAATAAGAAAATAGTTTATGCTGAGCCACATTTGATTGATTATGGCCTGGGAAACTGCATTAAAGTTACCCTGAATGACATGTTCCACATGGTAGAGGTTACATGAACTTTCATAAACATAGCACAAGGTCATAAATCAATACATTCAACATATATACTGGTTGGGCAGTAGACAGACCACACCAAAGTGGGGACATCTTCTTTCTAGGTATCAGACGTTATTTTATAGCATTTTTAGCTTTAGGATTGGTGGAGGCCAGAGGTCTATTCAGGTGAATGACACATTCAGAGATGTTCCCCTCATCAAAAGAATTACAGGTCAGATACAAAAGTTAAAAGTAAATGACTATTTTTCTAAAAAGTCCAAGATAACCCAAGATAATTATGACTTTCTGCCTGCAACGTTCCATTTCCTCACAATCACGATGCTCTACTTGGCCAGGTTCGAGTGGTCTATAGAATCTTTAACATAGATGTGGCTTCTTCAGAGAACTTCAGCTTCATACTTGCCTCCCATTGTATTTCGAAAGTGTAACTTGTTTGGTTTTACGGGCTCTCAGCTGGAGAGATGCTTGCCTGGAGGTGAATTGTGCCTTGAGTCTCACCCATATCTGAGTTATATGAGACTCTGCACTCAGAGTTTTCAACTGGTGCTAGAACATGTTAAGATTTGGGGGGTGTCTTGGTTACTTTTCTCATTGCTGAGACACAATATCCGACCCCAAAATTAAGGGAGGAAAGATTTATTTTGGCTCACAGTTTGTAGAAGTTTCAGCTCCTAGTTGACGGGCTCCAAGGCTGGGTGGCACAGCAGCGGGGCGTCGCACAGCAGAAACAGTCCGCGGCAGGCAGAAGGCAGAAAACAGCAAGCAGCAAGCGGATAGTGGCAGCAATGGCAGCTCTCTTTCTGTCCCTCGTATTTTATCCAGGTGACCTGCCCCAGGGCGGGTGGCACCGTGAACAGATCCCAGCCTCGTACACCCTAGATCCAGTCACCTCTGAAGAGCCCCACCTATGACTGCATGAGGCTTTGGGGGCCATCTAGACACAAGCCGTGACAGGGGCTATTGGAACAGGATGGGTGGACTTTGCATGTCAGAAGGACATGTATTTTGGGTGGCCAGGGACACGTCAATGATTTGAATGTTTTTGTTTCCTCCAAACTTCATGTTAAAATTTAATCCCCAACACAGTAGTATCGGGAGGTGGGGCCTTCGGCAGACGTCCGGGTCATGCGGGCGCCACTCTCACGACGACAAATGCTGTTATCAAGGTTTGCGGGAAGGAGTTTGCTTTCTCTCGCGCTCTTGCTCCCCCACCTCCTCCTGCCTGTGGTGATCTGGCAAGAAGGCCCTCAGGGGGGTCAGTGCCACGATCTCCGACTTCCCAGCTTCCGTAACTATGAGAGAACAAAACTGCGCTCTGTATAAATTACTAAACTCGTTACAGAGCACCAAACACACTAAGACAGGAAGAAATTCAGAGTTTCAGTATTCACTGCATTTGTTTTAATCTTTTACTACCTTTTCTTTTTAATAACTTTCATCAGGAGGTAGATGTGTATGTTCTCCAAACTTATAGCTCACCTTGTTACATCTGTGCCTCTGCTGCCGCCCATCCTGTCCCCTCCTGCAGGCATCAGACAGACAGCTGTCATTTGTGGCTCTCCCTGGTCACTCTGCCCTGGTGCCTTCCCTGGTTGTCACCTCTCACAGGCTTTGGGGGACTGCAGCTACTTGTATCCACAGGTTAATTCTACTGAGATGTGGCACATTTACCTTACAGCCCCACAGGTAAACTTTCTGCACTTCTGTTTTATTTTTAATGTAGAATGGGAACACTTATCCCTCTATAATAGGCATCAGGGGATAAGTACTAAAATGAAATGGTTGTAAGTACAAAAATTCTCCCAGCAGAGAACGTGGCACATAGGAGTGAATGTTCAATCAGTGTCCGAAGATGTTTCAGCCATTTCTAAAGGAAGAAAAAAGGAGAAGGAGAAAGGGAAGTAGAAAGGAACAAGGAGAAGGGAAAGGACAAGTTAGGAAGGAAGGAAGCTATTTTTCTAGAACTTCATTAACTATGTCCTCCCTGCAGTCAGATCTCTATGCCTTTATCTGTACTCCGAAAGTCTGCCATGTGCTGAGTCCCTCCTGCTTTCCTCTCTCAATCAAATTCTCCACACATCTCCACCTCCTTTGATGACCTCTTGGTAGGCACTACCAACTCTCCATATCTGGGTCCAGTTTTACCAATATTTCTCTTTAAAAGAGACGAAGAAATGGGGCATTTATTCGCAGCTTGTCCTCATGACTGCCCAGCCTGGCTGTGTCTCTGGCTGAGGGTCACCCCGTTCTCATAGAGCTGTCTTCTCTCTTCTGAGGCCCACTGTCTCCTCCTCCCTCTGGCTGTGGTTTCTTGAGTGTGATGCAGGCCGATGTGTGTGGGTTTCTTATCCCTTGCCCACAGTCAGTAGCCACTCTACAAAACTCTCTTGACATCTTAAATTAAGCCTTCCTTTCAAGACTCCCAGGAACATACTCCATAAATGTCTTATGGATCAGATCTGTGGCAGAAGAAACAACACACAGAAGATTCCATGTTAAATTCCAAGAAGAGGCAAAACTGGTCTTCTCTGCTAGAAGTCAGAGCAGTGGTACTTTGGTTTTTAGGTTAAAATTTGGAGGGAGGGAACTTTCAAAGGTTTTTGGAAATGTTCTGTATCATGATTGGATTGGAGTGATGGTTATGCAAGTATGTGCAATTGTCAAAACTCATTGAACTCATGGATACTTTTTACTGATAGCACGAAGAAAAGGAAATACAGAGACTGATGAAGGTAAGAAATTAATGAATATAGTGATCCAGATGTTAAACACATGTTTGTGGCATGTGACAAAAACTTTTGGTCCCATTCAGATCTTGAGTTTAAGATTTTAAGACTCAGACATTCGCTTTTTTGGTAAACTCCCCCCCGGTGGTACCTGCAGGTATGGCACCCTCTCTGCCAGCACGCAGTGTGTCTGCCGTACTCTGCAGCACACGGCTGCGTGTTGTGGTGACTTGGAACATCACCCAGTGCAGCAACTTCTCTGTGAAAGGGATGCAGCATTCTTAGAAGAGAGACAGCACAATCCTGGGCACGGAATAGATATTTAAAGCTTAAAACTAAAACTCAGCCCGTGTTTACCAACATTATGTGAAGTCTTACTCTGGAGTAGGCAGAGGCTAGCTATTCTTTGTTTCTGAGATTGAGAGACTCGGAAGTCGTTTTACCCCTGGGGGATCTGGGCGGATCTGGCTCAGCGGTCCCCCACCCCACATACCAGACTCGCAGGCCTGGGGCAGCTCCGAGTGCGCTCGCAATTCTGACTCTGTCCCGTCTTTGTTTCTCGGCAGATGTCCTGTCCCTGCTCTTATGGCCGTGACTGTCATCACAGCAGCACCCATGACAATCTGGCCTCAGAGGTTTGCTCTTGGGGTCATTTTCTGAGCACCGTGTCCCGTGAATGACCTTGGGTGTCGCCACTGAATACCTGAACACCAGCTTTGAGTGGGCCTCTCTGCTCTGCTTTGCTGTCTACTGACTTCCTTAAATGGGTCCCAACAGGTGACCGTCCTCACTCCAAGCATCCACTTGGGAGTGTAGCCTATTCCTTAAACTGTTCCACACAGCGTCTTCTTCCCCACTCTTCAATTGTGTTTTCAGTTATCAAAAAGACAGGTCATTTTGCCTTTCGTATGATTTCCTAAAATTCTCTTCTGAGGCTCCAGTGCAGGTGAGCTCTCCAGGGGCTGAAGGAGAAAAGACAATGGGCACCCTCCAGCTGTGGCCTCAGGTTGTCCCTTCCAGGCACAGGGTCCTGCTAAGGCATCCGTTTCTGTGGCACAGCCTGGCTAGGGGTGTCTTCTTCCTTCTACACGTGGCTTCTCCACGCAGGCCACTCCTGATGGATGGAAGTCATCAGGCCGGGCTGGCACGGTTGCACGCGATGCTGTGTGAGGGTGTGGAGCCATCCACCATCCGAGCCGGGACTTGCCAAGTATCTGTAGCTCCACCCTTCGGGATCAGGAGTTACACCTACACTGATGGTCTCTTCCTCAGTCTTTGATCTCAGTTTTTGAGGCTTAATATAGAGTTCTTTTTGCTACAATTTTCCTTAAAATCTCCATCAAGAGCTGAGGGTGAAAAAGATGGCCTCCAACCCTACCTCACAAAATCTTGGGGCATTTTTTTTTATTATCTTGACACTTCTCCATAATACGTGGGCTCTGATGGGTGCAGTGGGATAGCCATGTGGGAGATCAGGAAAGGGCTGTGGTATGTCCTAGGAGCCTCTGCATTGTTCTGAAGATGTTTTCTGACCACAGTTGGGGAATCAAACAATTACCTCTGTCTGCTGTCTCCTCCATAAGCCCTGGCAATCTCAGCTTGGGTTTCCAGACCTCTAGGAGGTTTGTTTCCTGAGTGTAGCAGGTGGCCACTATCTTTTCTCTGTCTTCCTAAACTGACAGAAACCTGGGGCAGAAAGCCTCAGTCTTTCTGAACAGGCTCAGTTTCTCTAGCTATCTTTTCCTGTTAATGCTTCTGTTAGCTTGCTCCAGTTGGGTCTCATCTTTCTAACTGCAGTAAGGGAGAGGTTGGCATAGAGTTTATTGCAAAACTCTCAATATCTCTTCTCATTGTTGCTGGGAGCTCAAAAGGCTGCCACGGACCAGGATATTGTCCATGTTCCTCCATGTCTGTTTGAGGTCTGCTGGATATTCTGTCCTGGGGACAGAGAGATTTATGACTTTAGACCTTGTATAATTTCTAATTCTGGACCATGCGATTTTTCTCTTCACCACCGTTGCTTCTCCACATCTGAGGCTCACCTTTCTTGGAAGCCTTCGGTGGTGCATTCGACTGCAGCTCCAAATCCTCCCCTTTGCTCTGGCACTGCCTTTCCACAGACGCTGTTTTGGCTCCCAACTGTGTGGCTGCAGTCACTTCATCTCAGCTTGCTTGGTAGCGACCCAGAACAGGAGACTGGCAGGAAAAGCAGGAGGAAATCCCTTCTCAGTGACCTCAAACAGAGCTCTTGGTGTCCTCTTTTTCTTTTGGATTGCCACACGAAGCTGCATTAGCCACCATTTCCAATACCCTTTGGTTGGACGGTTATGGATTCATTTGTTGTCCTGCCTTGCCCTGGCTGGGGTATGTGGGATGACCTGTGTGTACTGATCTTAACACTCACCTTGACCTGGCCCTACTCCTCATATTTTCATCTCCCCAAATCAACATGGCCCATGCAAGAACTGTCACCTTTTCTTTCTGAGCTGTGGGACCCTGGCTTGGCAGTCACGATGAGCGACTTTGGCTTATTTCTAGGGTGATGATTCATTTATATGGTGTTTGCACTGAGGTCCAGTTTCTCGGCTTCAAGACCCCCGGCCAGTGCCCAGAGTTGGTGAGAAGTCAACAGAACTGATTTGGAACCTGCATATTTAGACAAACATGGCTCAGGTCTTCTTTGTTGTGGACTGTGGGAGCTTAGATCTTTTCCACCGAATTTCTGTGAATTCTAAACTTGTGTGCTCAGAGTCTTCCTCTATGCACTTTGGTTACCTGATGCAACTTTCTGCCTGTTCACAGATTTCCTCCAAAAATTTTACTCAAACTGAACTTATGTGCTGCCATTTCCATGCTTTGTATTTGTTTTGTTTCCTTTTGTTTTTGGTAGGAAATAGCCACTATATGCCAGTCAATTTCCTTATTTTCCCTCCCTCAATTATGACAAAATTTTCTCCCTTTTCATAGATAGGTAATTTTAAGTTGGAATTTCCAGCATTCACAAATATTATTTCAGACTCAATTGCAGGCAACATTTTCAGCATGAATGGGTTTGAGTTTATAAGCAAGGAGGTTGGTGATGATTATTTAACAGTATTTGGCTTAGCAGGTAAAATCTAAACATGGATAAGTGAGAAAAATGAGAGTGAAACCACTTATTTTTATATACACATATGTTTCCACAACAAGCACTTTGGCCTTTTCCCCCTCTACTTTTCAAACTTTTTTTTTATTGAAATAATTGCATTCCTATTATTGAGTATTCACCATATTAACACTGTAAGCAAGATTTATAATATGCATTAAGCAAACAGTATACACTAAGTTGTAGTTGAGAGTTTGTTTATTTCAAATTTCTAGCTATTTTTAATCACCACTTACCGCAATCCTGGCTTTAATATTGAGACATAAATATATTTCCACCCACATTTCTTATTCTGGACGTCAGGCTGTTTTCTAGGCAATGCTCTTTCCAAACATTCAGCCTTTTGGAAATCTGGATGTGGTTCTTCATATGAATTTCTGCAGAAAAAGTTTCAACCTGAATAATAACAATAATAATAAATGCAAAATATGCTTTCTTGATTCTTTTTGTAAGACTTAGAATCAAGCATCTGTAATAGTTTTCTGTTCTTATCCTAGACAAGAGAGCATTCCCTCCATCGTTTTATGATTAAAATAATTTCCTGCCACAATTTAAAATCATAGTCTACTCTTGTTTAATGGTTTATTGCCTGCCACCTTTATTTTTATTTATAGATGCATTTTGAAAACATAAGCTTCCCATACCACTTTGTCTTCTTTTTTATTCACTTATTCTGTACACATTCTTAGTTTTCTCCAGTCTTCACAAAGTGTAATTTTTCATGTCCATAAAATAATCTCTTTGTATCTCCAACACTCAAAAACTTTCATTTTTCCTCTTATATCTACAAATGCATTTGCACATAAAAGCTGCTCTTAGACTGGTTTTAGGGTGCTCTACCCCGGCTCTACGACTTCACATAAGTTACTCAGACCAGGGCCCTTATCCGTAGAAGTTGCCAACAGTAGTACATCACATGACTGCTGCAGGAATTGCGCGTTTCATCACACGCAAAGCTTCTGGATCACAGCCTGGCACGGACTAAGCCCTCAGTGAATGCCATCTATTCTCTTGTCACTCTTGCTCTCAGCTTTGCAGTTGCCTACACTGGAAATTGCCATCTAGTTCCCGAGGCTGCCTGGCTGTCTATGCAGGCTGTACAACACACACCTTTAATTCTTTTCACTCCTGGCTTTACGGAGAATCCTCTGGACATTCTCTGCTTTTTGATTTAAGTGTCTTTCCAGGTAGAGTAAAATAAAATGACTTTGTATGGAGGCCAGCTGGCCACCTGGCATTAATTATGGGAGTAACAATAGCATTTCCTAAGAAGACAACTGTTGCTTTTAAAAATTTAGGTGACAAATGCTTTACGGAATATGCTTTGTTTTACAACAAGCATTTTATTTCTTCATAAGTAGCTGCAAACCAAGAGGCAGCCGAAACTTGCAAAGTTGTGTATGACATCATTGTCTAGAAACCAACCTGGCAGACTTTCTGAATGTGTTGGTCTTCAGTGAATTAACTACCAGTTAGTATCCCTATCTATAGCTAGCTATATTGCTTACTAGTCCCAATCAGACCATTATGAAGTTTGACAAGTTAAAATTGTTTTCTCTGTGCCTCGATTTTACATTCATCAAACGGAGAGAATGACGACCTGCTAAACTCTACAGAGACGTAAAGCCCTTTGAAATGTAAATATAACTGTGGAGATATATATAGTGCAAATAACTTATTAAAGCTACACATTTTCTTTGAAAGAAGGTAAAGGTCTAGAGATTATTTTAATTTGCATTTTCAGGGAGCTTATCTTTCTATTAAAATTAGGAACAGAAGCCTTTGTGAAGTAGGAAAGTCTATTGAGATTCAGTGCTCATACAGGTGATGTGAAGACCACTATTCAGGCGTCTGTATAATATAGTACTGTCCTTTCTTTTTGCAAAACTTTACTTTTCAAAGATCTCCTGGGTGAGCTGATTAGAGGACCAACGTTAGCTTATCAGTCTGTCCCCTTCATTGTGTGCTGGCAAGATTGTATCTTGAGTAAATTCTATCTGTATCAACAAAGACAAAAAATATTGCACGGTGGAAAGCACAGTAGATTTAGAAGACCTGTGCTTGCCTTTGGTTCTACTGAGTAATCTTCAACAAGTCAAAGAATCTGTCCTTCGACCGTGTATTTCCAATACTCATGCTAACTCCCTCTGAAGTGTGTTTCACATCCAGATTGCCCAGGTACATATTCACTTCTACTCTGACTATGATTAGATTCAAATATAACTATTTCGTAGCTATACCTGTAAAAGCTATAAAGTTTTCTAGCTTACTCTATCGATGTCTAGAACTTCTTTACAATCGCAGAGATATATTTTTATTCTCTCTCAGAGATTATCATGTCTCTAGAATATATTTGCATATTAATCTAATACTAAGCTCCATTCAGAAAAAATGTACTTATTAAAATAGACATTTTCTTTCATGCAATAAGATTCTGCCAAGGACTTAAGAAATGATTCATATTTCAGAAATGAAAGATATATTTAAAAATACAAAAGTATAGGGAAACACGTTTGTTATAGGCTAAATTGTCTTCTCCCAAATGAGTACAGAGAAGTGCTAGCCACCAGTGCCTCACAATGTGACCATTTTTAGAAACAGGTCATTGCAAATTTAATTAATTAAAATGAGGTCATATCGGAGATGGTGCATTCCAGGTCCATTGGGAGCAAAGAGGGGAAATTTGGACATAGACAGAGGGAGCATCAGGTGTGCTGCAAGTGGAGCTGGTCATGATGTTTCTACAAGCCAAAGAAAACCAAAGACTTCCACCAAACACCAGGAGCCATGAGAGGGGCATGGGGCAGACGCTCCCTCACATCCCTGAGAAGGAAGCAGCCCTGCCGACACTTTGATCTTTGATGTCTACCCTCCAGAACTGTGAGACAGTACGGTCTTTGTTTTTTAAACCACTCAATCTGCAGTAATTTGTAGAAGCTCTAGCAAACTAATATAGATTTTGGTCACAGGAGATGATTTGCCTGCAACAAATGCCTAAATATATAGAAATGACTTGGGAATTTGATAAGGGGTAGAAATTAGAAGAATTTTGAGGCATTAGTGACACAGGCTTAAATTGCCTTCAGGAGAAATATAGAAATAGGATGGGGAAGGGTGCTTCTGGTGAGGATGCAAGTGGAATATGTTATTGGAAACTGAAGAAAAAGAGATCTCTATTACAATCTGGCAGGCAACTTGTGTGAATTGTATTCTATTTTTTGGAAAGAAGAATTTAGAAGTAATGAACATAGATATTTAGCTGAGGAGATTTCTAAGCAAAATGTTGAAAGCACAACCTGGTTTTTGCCTGCCACTTATAGTAGAATGCAAGAAGAAGAACTGAAGAAGGAGCTGCTTAACAGAAAGAAATCAACTCCTGACAAATATTCTCAACTTCTCCAGATGGTGTGTTCTGGAAATGTGGCAAATAATTTGCTAAAAACAATAGCTTGTGGATCCAACGACCCATTTCAGAAGAAAGGTCGCCTGCTTGAACTGGAGTTACGGAGATGGGAAGGACAATTGCTGGACTCCTTGGATTCTGCAGATAGGAAATAGGCTCAGAAAGCCAAGCTGCAACATGTCCTTCCTAAAAGGAAGAATGACCCCAGAGGTGGTTGGGAAATGGTTTGAAGGCAGAGTTGCCACTTACGCCATGGGCCAGAAGACAGCGGCCTACAGTCACTTACGTCTTGTGGCTGGTGGCCTACTAAGTCTGTGTTGATAGGTCTGAACTCTGTTTCCTTTGCACCGAGTGCCGAGGATTAATTCTCACTTTGCTGTGTGGTTTTGTTCTTGATTCTTATTTGTGAATCAGGTCATTCCTGCTCATCCCTCTTTGCTCTTTTTTCTGTTTCTGGTTTGTGTTGTGCTGTCTAACAGTGCCGATTGTTAGAAGGAGAGTCACAAGGTAGAATGCATAAGCCTCACAGACTGGTGAGTGTGTGGCTCTCACTGGACACCTCTCCACTTGGACGAATGTTGCTGTAAGTGGCCAGTACAGCCGAGTGAGGTTTTCCTGCCATTATTTTTTGGTTTTAAGTGCTTATCTGATATCAAATAAAGTGTTCTTCTGGGCTCTGTTTGGATGCTGAGGGTGTATGTTGTCAGGTCTGCAGCTGGAGGAAGACAACCATCGTATTGGAGACCCTTCACTTGGATACCTGTGGCGCTCCCTGGAGGGCTGCTCCAGATCATTTCTGATGGATATTAGTGAAGTTTCTCCAAGAAACTATCATCATGGTTTAGACAAATTGGTTATTGTTTTCAACCAATGTTTGTGAAGAAACTTTTAAAAAGACAGTTAAAGCTATTTTGGGGTCATGAGCACTTGTCAAAAATATAATGATATAAAATGTGTAAAGGTGGGATACCGAATATTGACTTTTATATATCAAGTGACCAAAGCCTGTACTTTATGGGAGCAATTTTTAAGGAACTCTGTATGTCATTAGCTTTTATTCAAAACTACCAGTACCCTGCTGTGATCGTGCAAGGTCTTCAGGAATGACTGTAAAAACAACAAAAAGTTTTTAAGTAAAATTAGCAGAATGTTCAGAAACTCTTGAGCTCTCTCGCCCAAAGTTCCCCTGAAGTAACTCTCACGGTTTTAAAGTTCCTTCCTCCAGTTCATTAGCTGCCCCTAATGACCTGGCCACCAGAAGTGAGCTCAGAGGTTTCACTTCCAATATTAAACTCTGCCATGCTGCACACAGATGTAGCAGAGTATTGCAAGGAGTTTGAGTATTGAATCCAGGCTACCACCAACAGGCAAGCCTGTCTCCCTACAAACCATTCCTAAGGAGCTGCTTCACGGGTCTTAACCAGGAGATTTCATTATTGGGTGACTTGCTGGAGAAAAAACCGTTCTTCAATTATGTGGCAAGGAACCTGCTATGGTTTGAATTTGTGTCCCCTCCAAGGTTCACCTTGAAACTTGATCCCCACTGTAGTGACACTAGGAGGTGGGCCTTTTGAGAAATAGTAAGTTATGAGGATTGCGAGTGAGTTACGATCTTAAAAAGTGCTGGAGAAACCAGCTTAGGTGCTCTCTTTGGCCTTTTGTTATTTCTGCCCTGTGAAGATACAGTCTTTGTCCATTCAGAGGACACAATAACAGAGTATCATCTTGGGCAGCATCACTAAGCCCTTCACCAGACGCCAAACCTGCTGGTGCCTTGATCTTGGATGTCCAAGCCTGCAGAACTGTGAAAAATGAACTTCTATTGCTTATGAAGTATTTAGTCTATATTATTTTGTTATAGCAGTACAAATGAACTGATGTTGAACCATCTCGTGTGCATGAACTACAAATATAGCAGTAAAACTTCCAGGAATCAGGGCTTGGGCAGACCAAACCACAGCTAAACAACTAAAGAATCAATCCGGAATTCCACACAGTTAGAGGGTTATTTCAATTATGGTCCCAAATTATGTTCTTAGAAATCCCCTAGAAGGATCTCATCTTCAGAAGGAGACAGCTGACCTAAGACATTTGGAACAAATCTTTGATCTCAGACAACAGATATCATAAGCCCCAAATTTGGATCAAGACCTCTGTCTAATTCCTGTTTCGATTTTCCTCTGGTTGCTTGTAAATACCCTAGTCTTGGTTTTCTCTATGTACCTGGTTATTTTTGACCCATGTAATCCCCTTTTACCTTTTCTTCCCTCTTTATTATAACTATTAGGTCCAAACCTGTTCATTCTAACTCTACGCACAGACGTCCAAACAGCAGTCACTATGTTCATTCTTGACTCCTGAGTGTGCTATCCATCACCAGAGCGCCAGTGCGGAAAACCTCTGGGAAATTCTGGTTTCACCAAGCAAGCATACACAGTCATAGCCCAGAAGCTGCACATTCCTACTGCACCTCCGCAGAGGCTTAATCCTAAAAGGGTCAACTTGTGATGCTAGATAACACCAAATTTAAATTCGACTATTTTCGAAGGGTAGCGGACAAAATTCTGACCATCAGAAAGAACTAATAAGGATCTAAATATAACCCAAGTACATTTAGACTTTGGGTCCCAACTCATGTATGAACACCTCCCTTTCTCCTGATCTTCACAGGCATCTACTGAGTACTATTTTGTTTATAGTAGGATGTCTGGTCCTCTGGTCCTGTTTGCTTCAGATTAATCCCCTCACTCTTTAGAAGCAGTACTCTAGGGCTTCTCTGTACATGGAGGCCCGGTTCCTTGTATCATTGTTATAGTTTGGATCTGGAAAGCCTCGCAAAGCCTGAAAGGTTGAAGGCTGTGTCCCAAGCTGGTGGTGCTATTGTGAGTTCATAGAAACTTTGGAGGTGGGGCCTTGTTGGGAGAAGTAGGTCATGGAGCGTGCATTTGAAGGGGATATTTTGTCCCTGGGCCCTCCTTTCTCTTGTTGCTTCCTCGCCACCAGGAGGTGAGCAGCTGTCCTCTGCCGCATGATTCTGCCATGATGTTCTGCCTCACGATGGGCCCGAGGATCACTGGACCTAGCAACCATGGACTGAAACCTCTGAAACCATGAACTAAAATAAATCTTTCCTCCAAGTTGATTTTCTCTACTTGATTTTCTCAAGCCACACAAGGCTGACTAACACAATCACCAAAGCTAGAA
Source organism: Hystrix cristata (assembly GCA_004026905.1). NCBI lineage: Eukaryota > Metazoa > Chordata > Mammalia > Rodentia > Hystricidae > Hystrix > Hystrix cristata. The sequence continues at coordinate 72,448 of PVJO010005711.1, read as the reverse complement.
ATTCTGACTGACACATGGCCTCCAAACCAAAGTCTCCCTTGACTATTTAAAGCACTCTCCTTACTAATTGTTTAGGTGAATGATGAAGGAATTGTTCCCAATGAACATTAACTCTCACAATGTTATTAATGATACTAAGTCTGCCCTAGATGGAGTACAGATTAGTGTCAGCTCACTGGCATGAGTAGTGAAGGAAAACTACGTGGCTCTAGATGTTTTTGTTGACCATTTGTGGTAGAGTCTATGGCATTGTGGAAGATACTATGCATTTCTATCAGGAAAAGCTATTTGGCTCCCTAAGGTCAATCTTTATGGCCTATCTGAGAATTATCTTTTGGCCTAGGTTGAGCCATTTTGCTTTCTGATTCTAAAGTGGATTATTATGTGTGCTCTTTTTTGCCACATGGTTGTGATGCTGGTCTGTTACATCCTATCTAGAGTCTCTCATGCAGCTGTTGTCAGGTGATCATTATGATGATAATACAGTAGAAAGATCAAGAGGATCTCACAGTACAGTTGACTATGGAGATGACTGTACATGCACGAGTGGGGAAGGTCTGGACCTCTAATCTTTTCTGAATTGGACAAATTTTTGCCACAAACAGGTTGATCAATAAACAAGTGAACAACAGTCAGGTCATATAACACCAGTAAGCTCAGGGACTCCACTTCCCTATGGCAACGACATCCAGTCTACATGCATTGGAAGCCTTTCTTTTTTCTAAACCATAAAGTTTTCCTGCATCTCTTCCTGCCTTTGAGTCTCTGCCAAGCTTCTCAAGAGATGGTGGCCAAGTCTTTTGCTATAGCAATCTCTGAATAAACAGACTGTGTTTGTTCTCAGTTGCATGGCCCTTCCTTATTTGCATACTTCTTAGCAACAAAGAATAAAGGTCAATCTCACTAAATAAGAATTATGTACATATGGGTATGAGGGAGAAGGAAATTCTGAGTAGAGGAGGGAAGAAAAGGTTAGTCTGATTTAGTACAAGAGTGAAATGATATTTTCAGAGTTGCATTTTTTAACTTGCAAGTAATCTTTTCCTAGTGCATTGGCTCAAAGATGACAAACAACTAATAAACATTTGTTGAATAAATGAGGAGATGCAAGTTTGTTCGTTTCCCTTCCAATCACCCACAGAAAATCCCCAGAGCTCCTGCTGTCTGAGGAACATGATTGAGCTGGCCATCTGGCCCTGGGGCAGAACCATGATTAGGAGAAGTTTGTTTAGTGTTTGTTCTTCCAAGTTCTCCTTTGGTGCTAAGGTTAGGTTGTATTTCTTCAGGAGGAGGCCTTATTTTGGAAAATTTACTCTTTCATATTAGATTCCTTTTATTCAACAGAGTCACCTTGTATATTTGCAGGGGCAGACATCATTGAAAGAATTTTACTCCCAGGTAATTATGCAAATGTTATTTCCAAATTGTTAAAGTCCTCATATTGAAGTTTCATAGTATTTATTTCTATAGTAAATGATTACAAGAACCTAAAGTCATTTTTGATAAAGTAAGCAAAGATAAAACTGAGGTGTAAGTTATGACTTTCCATCACAGTGTGTGCACTGGGCTGCAGTCCATCTGGCTGTACCTTTACTCCAGGTTGTGGGCCCCAGGCAGGTGCATTGTGCACAGACTCGTCCTGGACTTTCTGAGCTCTACGTCCAATGGCCTTTTTCCTCCAACCATTCCTTCCCTCAGTCTTCTTCTGACAATTTTCTTACCATCTTTAAAATTTTGATCTATGTTATAACAGACTATAGTGTACACACGGAAGTACACAGAAGTAGGAATCGCTTCCTCTCAGAACCTTCCTAGCTTTGATCCACTTCTGTGACTTGCTTTCCTGGCCCTTGGGACCTCTGTACTATCACTTGTCCCGATTGCAGTTTTCCGCTCATTTTCTCTGATCTGATTGACCTGTGGCTTCACGGTGGGCTGGAAACTCCATTTACTTTTTAGATTTTTTTTTTTTTTTTTTTTGGTGGTGCCGGGGATCGAACTCAGGCCCTTGTGCTTACAAGGCAAGCACTCTAATCACTGAGCTAAATCCCCAGCCCCTCCATTTACTTTTGTTCGTCGTTTAGTGCTGTCTTGGCACATGGCTGTGGTCCAATAAATGAATTAATGGAACAAAAATATTGGAATCATCTAATTACTTAGCAGTTTTCATATCTCTTTCTTCATTAGGGAATGTGATTTCTCACCACCTGTGGTTGAACTCAATACACATCAGAAGCTTAATAAATGCCCATAGTTGAAATGAGCTGGTCGTGTCTGTTTAGCATCATTGTACCATCCTAGGGAAGAACATGAACCAACAAAGCACCAGTGTGCCTGCTTGGATAGGCAGAGGAGAAATCACAAAGGAAAGATGTGGCTGCATCCAAGCAGCCTGCTCCATTTCTTGCAGAAGATGAGTGATTAGGTGAAAGGCAAATTCACCACCTGCACCACTGGACTTACTGGCATTTTGGTTTCTAAGGCTGTTAAATAACTGGTTGGTTGGCTAAGGACCTGGGAAATTTTTATTATAATGTAGTGAAAAGGACAGTGTGAGAATTAGAGATCTAGCATCTTCCTTCTATTTTGTCTGTAGCTAATGATGGGCAAAATTGTTTTATTCTCTGGATATCAGTTTTCTCACCTTAAATGGAAATTTCACCAAAAATATTTAAATTTGTAACCCTGGCATTCTCTGTGCCTTGTAAAACAAGACTGAGTGCAACATTTGAATTTTCATTTATTTTAGTCACATTGTTTCAAATACTGTTTTGGATTCTAAAAAGGTGGAGCATTTCTGAGAGTATTTAGAAGACAGAATATTGATGATTTAAAATACGGCCAACAAAATAGAAATGCAGTAAAATTCTTTATATACAGTCCTGTGTTGCTTAATGATGGAAATACGCTAGGCAATTTTGTCATTGTGGCAACATCGTATGTACATAAACTAAGATAGTCACCATGTTGCTAGGTGATGTCATTTTGTGGGGTCCACTGTAGTACATGCACTCTGTTCTTGACTGAAATATTACGTGGTGCACGACTATGTTTTCATATCCAGCCTGGCTTCTTAGGATAACTCACCACAGTGATTTCTTCCTCATAAACACATCTGTCAATCAATAGTACACTTTCCTGATTCTCTATTTCCATATACATGATGTATACTATATAACCTTATGAATTAGTCTCTGTAATCCCTCCAGGAGGTGCAGTGGTATAGTGTATGGGTTTGTTCGCTCCGATCCCTATTTCTTCCACTAATGAAGGATGCTGATAATATCTACACTGTGTTGTAGTTTTTTTTAAGGATTATAAGCATCAATGCCAAGCAGGGGTGGGCACAACAGAGCTTCCATTGTGCTTCCGGTACTGTGTGGTGCATGGTCTCCTCAACTTCCACTGCATGGACACTCTTGAAGCAAGCACTTCTTTTTTCTTCTTTGTAAAAGCCACACCCTATAAGCAGCAATTTTCAGAGCTTAATCTAGGCCGATGGTTAGAGTGAAAGACTGCTCGATAGCAAGAAGGAATACAGAATTGAAGAATGCTATCTTTGGGTCGGGGGAATTAGAAAGGAGATTAAGCCAATAAAATGTAAATGTCATAGCAAACACAGAAGAGGGGAGACTTCACGTGCAGAGTGAACTATACAAGTGGCTGTGCTCTCAGGATTGACTAAAAAACTATTATCCCATTAAAATCCTTCTCTGGCTCCTCTCTGCAAGGTGGCAGAGTTGTAAAAATGTTGTGCATTATTTCCTGGTAAATCAGAATGGAAATGCTGTGGAATTGTGCATGAGAATTTAAAGGATTCATCATGGTTTATTCCATCACAATAAACATCAAAAAAGTCATAATGGGAGGCCATTTGTTATGGAGCATTGTTGACCTTTTTATATGTTAGAGTCTCCACAGGTTTTCTAATGGTATAGAGGCCATAACCACCTTGTGCAATAATGTTTAACTGTATTGGAAATAGCAGAATCTTCTGGTGGTTGTATAAGTGATCTAGTTCTTAAATCTCTTCCAAGAGAATATCAGAAGTGCAGAAAAGGCTTCTGGAGTTTTCTTTTTTAGAAGAGGTAACAATCTACAAATGCTCACTGTTTGTATGTAATTGATGAGGCTTCATTCTGGTCACGTATGCTAGCACATGTACACATGTACATGTACATGAACAGGCATGATACCACCAGGCACTTCAATTTAAGCAGCAAAACGTAAATATTGACTTGGATATAACAATTGCCAAAATCTCAATTGAACTTTTGGTTAGGTTTTGTTTTGTTGTGCTTTAACTGAGTCTTAAATCAAATTTATTTATTAAATCTTAGAAAACAAGTCTGAATGCACGAGAAAGGAATAGATAAGCGCATTTTGGTACTGACCCTGCAATGAACACTGTCTTCGTCACATTAAAGCAGCTATCACCTAATTTCTCCCTTCCTACTCCTGCCTGTCTTTTGAGTCCCTTTGGTTTTATTGCCTCCTCTCCCTCACATTAATCACTTTTTCCTCTGTCCAAGTCTGAGGTGTACTTCCTGCTTGCCAAAGGGATCGCTGCATCAGACTACAACAGTCCTCAGGCAGAAAGGAGTTTTGGGACATCAGCAGCTCTAAGGCCAGAGCTGCAGATTTACTTACTCTTGAAAGGTCACCGAGATGATTGTTGATCCTGCTCAACATAAGTGGTGATGAGAAAAGGTAAATTTCTGTAGAGATCACCTACACCTGGCTTTCAGCCATATGGTAAGATCAGATGGAGACTCAGTACCAAAGCTCCGTGCATGTATGAAGCTATCAGCACATGGAGTGGTCTCCCGGTCCCACAACCTTGAGTGTTAAGCTGTAGAGTGATTGATCTCACTGAAATATAAATTATAGGGCTGGCGGGCTGGGGGTTTAGCTCAGTGGCTAGAGTGCTTGCCTTGCAAGTGCAAGGCCCTGACTTCGATCCCTGGCACCAAAAAAAAAAAAGAAAATATGAAATTATGGGCATATAATTTCATTCATTTGGTCATGAAACATAAATTATAACTTACTGTCCGTCTGTTCTTATTCCCAACTCTGTGAATCCTACTTGGTGGTGGCAGCGTAATGCAATGTGGAATGTAACTCCAATGGTGGCGTTTCCATGTACAAATGGAGCATATTGTAGTGTAACATGCCTTAGCACTCTCTGCTGGGCCTGTGTCTAGTGGAAAATTCTGTTGCAAATAATGAACAAGAATCTACAGAGAACGTGGTTGGTGCTCCGAGCAAAGACTTTCAGAGTAAGGGGCCAAATAGTTCCTTTTGACCTGTGAACTCTCACAGTGTTGGATCTAAATGAGGCCAGGTGGAACAGGTCAGAACAACTATGGATCCTTTTAATTAGGAGAATGAATGGTACAACAGTTTTAAATACCTGGTGGGTTTTTAAGCATTACAAACAGAAATCCCTTTGCTGTGCAATAAAAGAACATTCTCTTACTTCTGTAAAAGTATTAATCAAATCCTTCAGGAGAGATGCATATTGTCTGGGGTTAGGTCATGGTTATTTTGCCCATGAAAATAGCAGAAGGTGGTTTCTCACAAAGTTGTGGCAAGGAAATCTCCAGTGACCCCTTCTCCTTGGCCTGGTTGCCCCACTTCCTACTACTTTAGGGTCTCGGGCAGCAGAGATGGGAAGGCAGCTAAGCCGGCAGGGACATTGGCATTGACCTTTCTTTGTTCACTGTGGCCCTGAGTGCCACTGTCTGTGTATTTATCCTCGTGATACATTTCTTATAGGTTGTAGTGACCACAGGGCTATTTTATTACTTACAAGGAATACAGCGATACTTTCTCAACAACAGACTTCTCTAATGAAGACTTGGTGCCAAATCTGGGAATGGAAAGGGCATGTTTTGTTTTTGAAGAGGAAGCTGCATGGGTGGCAGGACAACAGGCTTTGGAGCTGGCCAGGGAACCCTGATCACGCATCGTCTCTGGAAAGGGAGGTAGATCATGCGCCTTCTCTGAGCTGCATTTTCCAAATTTGTTAAAGGAGCGTGAGTCTCTTGTGGTCATGGATAATGCAGGAAAGAGGGGACATAGTAAGTAATCAATAAGCTGAAGTTATAATAAGAAAGTGTTTGCCTAGTAAATACATAGTACTAACTCAATCTCAGGGGAACATTAAGATTTCATAAGATTCCTGTATCACTTATGTGCTATTGATTTGAGCATTTAAATGATGCTTACCAATAAATGAAGCCTTTTCCCACAACAAATAGCAAACATAACCAGATTCCATCCACATGTGTTTGGAGATATAGTTGTGAGCACTCTTAGACCTGGTTAGGGTAAAGAGATGATAAAGTATGAAGCCGACTAGCTTCAAAACCCCGCTGCTACTGTGTGCAGTCAGCTTGCCTCTGCATGCAGGGCTTCATCCAGGAAAGGAGGCTGATCCGAGCACGGGCTCCGCAAGATTGCCGTTAGAACTAAGTACGACTCCTGCAAGTATAGGGCTAGGAAATGCTTAAGAGATGCTCAGTACTGTAGAGTTATTTATTAGTCTGCACTAGAGAGATTTGGACAATAATACAGCTAGCAGACTGCCCTGATAATGCAGGATAATCTTTGTGTCTTGGAAACATTTTAGGAGATGACCGATTAATGAAAGAAATGGACCACTCTCACACATAACCCTTTAGTATTCCACACACACTAAAAACTGACACATGCACTCAAGACGCCCCATATCCAACATCTTTAAAAGACGAATTTGGATGTTCTATCAGATCATAAATACGAAGACTGGTTTGAGGATGATCAGATGACCTAAGAACTGATTGATTAGAAGTATAATGCCTTCACTTCAATGAGCCAAGGCTGAAATCCATGATGGGCTCTTTCTGGAGAGAATGGATCATGGAGCCGTAAGGCCCAAGGTAGTCAATGTCTTGCTGGTGTTCTCGACTTCTGTAATTTTTCCAGAATCCTCAGTACCTCCCTCATGCATCTATTCCCCCGTGAGAGTTCAGCTGGGTGTGTTATCATTAAAGTTAAGGATAAAACGATGAGTACTCACTGGAGAAAATGCTCTGTGGATATCTTCAATTAAATCTCCATGGTTGATATCTATATATTTAATTTCCTCCCACTGAACCCAGTAAAGAACTACACACCTTGGATTGCCACAGGTATTTTACGAAGTGAGGAGCCCAGGAGATAAATTAGAAAGGGAGTAGGGAGGCCTGTGGGATAGATGGCAATCTCACTAACATTTTTAAATTTTAGAAAGAATTGGCACTGTTCCCATGCTTTAGTTATCTAGAATTTTCAGTGATTCCTTGGGAAATTTGAAGAATGCTCTGGGAAAAAAGTATGTAGGTATATGAAAAGAGACATTTCAAATTTGTACAGATGAACATACAGGCTTATTTGTTTATTATCGTGAGACCTTGGTTCTGCTTTCTGATGTCACATGAGAGTGCATTTCTGACATTGACCTTTGTCTGTGCCCGTCTAGTTCCTATTACAAGTGTGTTTTATATCCCCAATTCTTCCATTAAACTTTCTATTAACCATTCACTAGGAAGAACCTGGCCCCTAAGCTATCGCGAGGTTCCAGTCATCTCACATTTCACATTAAAATCTTGCCCTTAAATCTGAGTCTGTTTCCTTTACCTGACCTCTTCCTGGACCTTTTCCTTCATGAGTTTTCTGGTCCTGAGGCTGAAGGGTCTACTAAGATTGCAAAGATTCTTCCATCTGGTGATGACCGGAGTGTATAATTGAAGTTTGTTATGTGATGGAAGAGATACTTTGCTTTTTTTCTATAACGAGCCTTATCCTGATAACTTTAAGATTGAAGGTCATAGCCCCACAAAACATATAATTCATCCTGTGGCTTCCTAAAAATTAGTTACCAGTGCATGCTGTTTTTCCCTTTTTATTTTCTTATTCTTTTTTTACTTTATTTTCATGCCCTCTCCATGGAAGTAGCAAACATTAATTGGAAAAAATGCCACTGGTTTTCTTAGCGATAATGAAATTTTAATTTTCAGTAAGAAAATAAAGGAGGAAAATAAGTTCATGAAACAAAGGGCTATTTGCAACCTATTTTCAAAGTGGTTTTGCTCCCTGTTACATGAGGAGGAATTTGCACACATGTATGAGAGATGCTGTATTTCTAGATTATTTTTTTTTCTTATTTTCACAAGACTAACAAGGAACAATCAGTCTTAGAAAATTAAATGTTGAGTGGACCAGTCTGTACATATGATCAAATGATCACAGATCATACAATGAGCCCACTTCATTCTAAAAGTTAAAGAAATTGCTCTTGAAAACAAATTCAGCACATGCGCAGTGAAAATTTAGCCCGTCTTTAAGCAAGTTCAGTGACTATTCATGAAAAGTTTCAGACACGTTCTTTGCATGTGCACATACAAAGGTATATATTGCATGTGCTTTTGAGGACAAAATTAAGAATACACAGAAATAACCTAACACATTCAGATCTACATTTTTAAAAACCTAGGAACAAATTTAGTTGTGCCTCATGCTTTCTCAAAAAACACGATACAGGCATATAGTGTAGATTCCATAGTCACCCTCTGTGTCCATGGGGGGCTTTCTCCAGGACCCCAGCAGATTCCAAAGTCCAAGGATGTTCAAGTACCTTATATTCTGTATATACAGGCATAGGATTTGCCTGTAATCTATACACATTCCCTGGATACTTTAAGTGTCTCAGATTACTTATAATATATGATACGATGTAAATGCTATGTACATAGTCACCACACCATATTTAAGGAATAATAGTAAAAATTCTGTACATGTTCAGTACAGATACATTTTTTTGGTTGAATCACTGGAAGTAGAATCTGAGAATATGAAAGTCTGACTGAATATGTTCTGTGTACTACATAAAATATTGAAAAATCATGGCTGTAGACCCACTATTTTAATAAATATTTCTCAGAACACAAGTATGGCCATTTGTTCACATGTTTTTTTTTTTTTTTTTTTTTTATGACTGCTTCCCCTCCGCCATGACAGGGCTAACTAGTTACAACAGAGAGATACTGTATGGCTCACATACTACTGTCTGACCCATTAAGAAACTATTTGCTGACCCCGGCAATAGGATAAGATATTGTCTTAGTTACTTTTCTTATTGCTGAGACAAAATACCTGACACCCAACATTAAAGGAGGGAAGGTTTATTTGGCTCACAGTTTGTAGAGGTTTCAGTCCACAGTCAGCTGGCTCCAAGGCAGGGTGGCATTGCAGAGGGGCACCACAGAGGAGAAACAGTTCATGGCAGGCAGAAGGTAGCAAAGCAAGCAAGGGACTTTAGCAGCTTCTTTCCGCCCCTTTTATACTTTATCTAGGCTACTGGGATTAGAGTGGTGCCAAACCAATCAGTAGACTGATTTGGTAATCACACACCCTTAGTCCTAGCATTACATCATGAATCAATCCCATACTCTATTCCAGCCACCTCTGAAAAAGCCACCCCCATGACTACATGAGCTTTGGGGGACATCTAGCCACAAGGCATAACAGATATGATACAATAAGATGCAATATGTTATGATATATGAGATGTAGAAAGCTGTGCAGCTTGATGAACTTTAGCAAACTGAAGATAGCCATATCATCTCCATCCAGCTCAAGAGACAGAATATTGCCAGTCCTCTTACATCTACTTCCTATCTACATTGATTGTATTCTTTTTAACTGCCTTGTAATATTCTGTTGTTTAGCATAAGTTTTTGTTACTAATAATGCTGCATTTAACATCCTTGTACTTCTTTTCTAGCACTTAAGGTGTTACAAATGTAGATAATTTACTAGAAGCGGAGTTTGGGGATCACAGGAAATGAGGATTTTAACTGGTGCTTGTTGCTATGTTGTACTTTAATGAGGTTGTCTGATTTCATACTTCAAGTCAGGGTATCAGAATGCCTTGTACACTGCAAATTAGCATGTAGCTGAATTGTTGCCTTCTGGTATTTTGAAATTCTATTTTATTTTAAACCTACTTTTTATTATTTTAATAATATTTAAAGTGTTTAAAATTTAATTTAATTTTTATATTTTTGATGTTTTAATTTGGAGTGAGCTGCATTCTTTCATATGCTATACACAATTTTTATTTCAAATGCTGTACCTGTTTTCCTTTCTTCTTTTTTTTTTTCTCTTTCTTTGTTTCCCAAGAAAAAATGTGGTGGGATTAATTTATTCATTCAATGATTTTCTTTTATTTTAGTAATTTATTACTTTAATTTTTTAAAAGTATGCTTTACATTTTACTTTCTTTGGATTATTTTGCTGTTCACTTCTTCATCTTTGTAATTTGAATGATTATTTGAATTTTTATTTAGAAATTTAATGTTTAAAGCTACAAGTTTCCTACAAACATTATTAGCTACAGCATTAAAATTCTGATGCTTAATACCATCAATATTGAAATTTTTTAGGTATTGTGTAAGTTGACTTTTCATTTTTAACTTTCAGCTATAGATTGTCAAAAGGAGAGTTTTATTTATTTATTCTGACTTTTATTAGTTCATGTTTGCAGTACATAATGATTATATTCACTGTAGGGGATTGGTACATGTACAGAACACATTTCTATTCTCTTCTTTTAAAATGTATCGGTGGTTTATATTTTTTGTTGTTTATTTTCACTATTAGCATCTACATTTTTATAATGGCATCAGAGAGACTGGAGTATTTAAGGAATTTTTATAGCAAGATATATGAACAATTAAAAACTGTTGTTTTGGCATCTGGCATAACTGTAGATTCATGATGTGGTTTCATATATTATATCTAATGTTAGCCAGGTAATTTAGATGTGCAACAGTTTAATTTATTGTGTTCTACTTTATTTTCAATGGCCAGAGACCAGTGAGTAAAAAAGCCTTGTGGGTTTCCCCCTTCGTTGTTCTTGCCTCATAAATGTTTATGTTTTCTTGTGCGGATTTATGGCAAAGCAGCCCTGCAGACGGCGCCGTCCTTCACTGTTAAGCACACTCATCACATTTGCTGCTTTATGTTGTGCATCAACTAGGACTAGTGTTAATAGTGTATGTTGTCACCTATCATTTTTCTTTCAGAATCTCTGAGCTTTTCCCATGCATTTCTTCTTTATATCATGGGTACAGATTTTTATGATTTATGGAATCTGAAAAATATTGTTTTTTAAAAAACGAGTTCACCTTATTAACACTTATTGATATGACAGTGACACGATGAGTTCATCCTTTTTAGTGTGTATTTTTAGTGTGTTTTCTGCATTTTGTTACAAACTTTGTGTTTTCTTTGTTCTGTGTGTGTTTTAGTTACTTTTCTCTCATTGTTGGGACAGAATACTCGACACCCAAAGTTAGGGGAAGAAAGGTTTATTAGCTCACAGTCTGCAGAGGTTTCAGTCTATAGTCTGCTGGATCCGAAGCAGGGCGGGCGCGTGCAGACTGGCAGCTGGCGGGCCGCAAAGTAAAGTGAGGAAAATGCAAGGAATGTATGCAAATAAGCAATGCAAACAAGCAGCTAATTAGCCTCTTCCTATATCTTTTATCTAGGCTACCTGCCCCCAGGGCGGCCCGCACTCCCACCCCCAATCTCAGGCTCACATCCTTGATCCCAGCAGAACAATGCCAAACTGATCAATGGATCAATTTAGTAATCACACACTCTAGATCCAGCTATCTCTCACCACATGAGGCTTTGGGGGGACATCTAGACACAAACCATAACAGTGTGTATACTTGTATTTTTTTTTGATACCTTGGGAATTTTATGCTGTTTTCAGTTTTTGTTGTTAATATTGTTACTGGTTTGTTGTTGTTAAATTTTTTTTCCTCATTATCATAGTAATATATTTATTTAGCCCTAAATTTTTGACCTGTGAAACTGCTACATTAATTGATGTACCAAATGAAGTAATCAGTGCATATATATTTCCTTTCACAGCCATTTTCTTCTTTGATCTCTGACCTTTGACTTGCTTCTTTTCTACCTCCTAGGGGAACCGCACTGACTTCTCACTTTCCCCCTGTACCTCTTTTGGAAGTACCCCAGGTACTGTGATCTGAACTTACTGCTATACATGTTATCTTTAAGTGATATACTTGAACTTCTATGTCTTGGTTTTCAGTATTCAGTAGGGCCCACTGAGTCCTTGGTATGAGGAATGAGCTAATGAACAATTTAACTGTCTTCTTACTTCCAAAAGTGAAATCAGTGTAGACACTTTAAGTGTCCTCTCATAATGTCATCCAATTTTTACATTTGCTTTTCATAGATATAGGTTGGGGTTACAGTGGTTTTGGAGGCTGTTTTGTGTGTATGTACATTATATATTTTTTATAAAGCTTCACATTTTATTATATAAATATGTTAGATGTTTTATTTTATATATATTTTATGTCAAATATATATATATATATTGTATATATATAGTATATTTTATATCTATTTTTTAGATTGTGGTAAAATATTCATACTACAAAATTTATCATTTTAAACATTTTAAAGTGTATAATTTAACAGCATTTTTAGGCATATACACAAAAAGCCAATGTCTCAAACTTATACAAAAATGTTCTTTGTAACACTATTCAAGAAAGGCAAAAGAGAAAAAAGAACACACATTTTCATCAAATGATAAATGGACAAACAAAATGTAGTATATCCATACAATGGAATATTATTCAGCCTTAAAAAGGAAGTGAAGTATGGATGTATTTTGATATGGATGAAAGTTGAAAAATGTATGCTTTATATGTTGTGTACTGTGTTGTTAAAATCATCTGCATATTATGGAAGATTTTGGCTTGAGTATTCTGAAAGCCTATAGCATTGGAAGAGATTATTAAGAAAAGCAGAAAGTGACCCACTCTTTCTGTAGACTGGAGCATATTTCCCCATGAATTTGGACTTGATAGGTGGAGAGGAGTGGATGAGCGGAAGGCGTTTGTCCAACCCAGAGACAAGGTCTCTGCACCCTGCTTCCTCACCAGAGTCCTGAGCAGGCAGCAAGATACAGAGAGCTGCAGGGACTTGGGAGCGAGGGTGCACAGCCATCGTACACGTTAGAGTGGTGGAAAGTGCCTCACTCGGGAGTGTGCCGCATAGTGTATCTCAGTGATGGCCAAACTGACCTCCGTGTGGTCTACAAACAGCCGCAGGATGACTATGCCCTGAGATCTCACAGGCAAATGTGAGAGAGAGCTAACAGGGGTGTAAGAATGGGCTCAGGCCGTCATCGCAACAGTGTCCTGTGGGTACTGATGACCACGGATCTGTGACTCATGGCATAGAAATTTCCTCTGTGGATGGGTAAATCCAATTTTAGATGTTTCCCTTGCTTTCCCTCCTCTACATTTTCATACAAGATACAAACTCATTTCCTTAGTGCTACACAGACTTTGGAATGTGTGCATAATCTTAGGGGAAGACTGAGGGAAACCAGAATCAGCTGAGATTAATTTTCCACCACTCTGCTGGCTGAGAATTTAATTGTTAGAGAAAAAGAATGATGATTTCTTTAAAAAAACAGTTTTTAAAGAGCCATTCTAAGCACATGGTAAGATTAAGCAGGATGTAAAAGTCACCTTTCTATTACTATAACAAATGCCTGAGACGAATCAACTTAAACAAGAAGGGCTTTACTTTGGCACATGGTTGCTAAGGGTCTGGTTCACGGCTGCTTGACCCCTTTGCCTTTGGTTCCATGATAAGGCCTTGAGTCATGGTGGGGAGCATGGGGTAGAGGTTGCAGCTTACCTCACGGCAGCCAGGAAGCAAGGAGACAGACAGCTGGGGAAGCAGCTAGGGTCCCAATATCCCCTTCAAGGGCACACACCCAGTGACCTAACTCCTTCCCACTAAGCCTCACTTTTTCTAATTATGTATTTTTTATTAGTACATGTTTGCAGTACATAATAATTACATTTATAGTGGGGAGTTGGTACATGTACCCAACACATCTTAATTCTCTTCTGTCTCCTTCTCCTCCCATCCTTCCTGTTTCTTCCAACTCTTGATCTCCTTTCCATTGGAAAAAGCTCCATTTCCATGTTTTTCTTTGATTCTCTTTTTAAAAAATCCCTTTTCTCTTCTTTCCTTCCCCTTCTGCCTCTTGTTTCCCTTCCCATTTTAAAAAGATCTTCCTACTTCCTATTATCTATCCTTTATTTTGCTCTTTACTTATAGTCTGGGTTTCTTGTATAAAAGAAACCGTGTGATACTTAAAAACTTGTGTGTTGCATTTATTTCACTTAACATTATTGTCTTGAGGTGCATTCATTTACTTACAAATGCCTCCAGTTCATCCTTCTTTATGACAAAGTAGTACTCCATTGTGTGTAAATACCACATTTTCTTTATTTAGGCCTCACTTCTCCATCGTCTCCCAACAGCCCCACAAGCTGATATCAAGCCTCTAACACTTGGGCCTTTGGAGAGGGGCCTTTATCCACATAACAGCACAGAAGGTTCAGAGTTTCTCTACCTGTGCTCTTCTCCCCACACAAGCACAGCCTCCATGTATCAATGTCTCCCGGCAGAATGGGACATTTGTTAAAAACTGATCACTCTGCACTGAGACATTGTCAATACCCAAAGGCCACTATCGCCCCTGGATAGTGATGTTTTCCTGCTATTACAGTTCGTGCAGAGTCATTTCACTACCCTAAAAACCATCCCACCTTCCCCAAGACTCCTGGAAGTTGGTGATCTTTCTTCTTCTTCACAGTTTTACTCTTTCTGGAGTGTCATAGAGTTGGAATCATACGGATAAACTTCTTGCAATCATAATCATTCAGATTAGCTTCTTTCATTAGTAAAAGGCATCTACCTTTCCTCCACATCTTTTCATGGCATAATAACTCATTTCTCTTAGCTCTAAGTACTGTTCAACTATCTGGATGTGACACAGTTTATCTATTCACCTACTTAAATTCTTGGTTCCCTGCAAAGTTTGACAATTATGAATAAAGCCACAATAAACATGTATGAAAAGGCTTTCATGTCACATAAATCTTCATGTCTTTTGGGTAAATATCAAGAGGCATAATGGCTGGATCATAGAAAATTACGTCCAAGTTCACAAGAAACTGTCTAGTTGTCTTCCAAAGTGGCTTCACCATTGTGTATTCCCACCGGCAACACATGAGCCCCAGGGGCTCCGCATCTTGC
Source organism: Hystrix cristata (assembly GCA_004026905.1). NCBI lineage: Eukaryota > Metazoa > Chordata > Mammalia > Rodentia > Hystricidae > Hystrix > Hystrix cristata. The sequence goes on along the minus strand of PVJO010005711.1, from coordinate 57,253 downwards.
CAGCATTTGCTGCTGTCAGTGTTGTAGATTTTAGCCACTAATAGCTGAGTAACAGCATCTCATTATTAATTTGATTTGCATTTTTCTGATGACATACCACGTGCAGGTATTTTCATATGCTTATTTGCCATCTGTATAGATTGATTTTACATCACTTTATTGAGGGGTTAATTGCTTGTGGAAAATAAAGAGAATGCTAATTTCCTTTTAACAGCTGGGTTTGTATGCTTATAATTAAACTTTTTATACATATGTCAGCAGAGAGCAATAGTGAGAGAGATCTTTCTTCAATTTTCATTCTTTCATTGTTTTCTCTTGCTTTCTGAAGAAATCAGAGAAAAACGCTGTATTCCACTGCCTTTAATTAGAAGCACTATATTAATGATTTTAAATACATGTGGTTTAAAAATAGAACTAATTGATATAAAAGGTTTTTGACAAAAAAAAAAAAGAAAAAGGAATATTGCTAAGGTCAAGTTCTTGGGTTACCTGAGGGGTCTTGTTCAATTTTTTAAAGTTTTAGCAGGAGACAATTTTATTTGGGAAAAAGACAATTTATGGCAAAGACAAAGACTCATGAATCATTTGCAACTGAAAAAGAATGAGGCTGAAGTACAGAAAGACATTATGTTTCAATACCCTCAGTCTAGCTGGTGAAGTTGCCTGGAGGCCATGGTTGGAGGGTTCCATCAGGGTAAGCTACAATATGGAGGCAGAGAGTAAAACTCTCTAAAATGTTTTAATTAAAACTCAACACACATACTCATAGAGTGACACACAAAGATTACAAAACTGTAACTAGACAAAGCTCAAAAAGAATAAACACTTTGGGTTCAAAGAAGCCAAGTGGAAGAAAACCACATTATTTCTGATGGCCAGGTGTCCATCCTCAGCCTGTGCTGGCCAAGTCTGCGTGACTTGGATAGATGGAGTGTGGGTGAGGGATGAATTGATGAGGCCTTTATCATCACCTCTGAACAAAATGAAACAAGGAAAGAAAATCATTCAGTTAAGTGAAACAGCATCTTCTCAAGCGAAGTCTACAATCTGTTTTAGAGATTGGCTTTGTTGTTAGGCTACTCCACAATGGAGTGACGTGACCATTTTTCTCTTCCCCAGCTGTTTGTTATCGTGTAGACACCCTCTTTGTGTTAGATATAAAATTACCTGACAAGGTAAAATGAAATGATGTTATCTTTTTAATAAATGTGTAATGGCTACGTTGGTTTCAGAAACACTGATTGAACAGCCCATCTGCGGGATCCAGAGAAATCATTAAAAACTCCATTAGCAGTTCTGTTCTTGATGCCTGTGGGAGGGAACCATGACAGGATGAAGTCAATGTGCACAAAGAGTCTGTCTTCGCTTTTAAATGGTTTCTTGTCTGTGTTGTGAGCATATCCTAAGTGAGAGAGTAGGCACTCACCTTTTCAAAGAACATTCTGAGATGTCTTCAGGAAGGGTTTGCACCCACTAGTCAGCTGCCCTAGTAAACAGGGGCAGCAGTAATCTCTGTTGAGATTTGGACTCATCTCATATGCACAACTGGAGCTCCGACATACTGCACTGGGTGTGTGAGGCAGGCCAGCCACCAGGCAGTACTGTGTACACAGCCTCTGATGACACCAAGGTGGCCTGGGGCTCACGGGGAGGCAGGCTGGGGTAGTGGATGGACGAGTGCTGGGAGCTAGGCAGATCCGTATTCAAATTCCAGCTCTAGCACTTCTGACCTCTGTAGGCTTTTCTTGGTCTCTTTTCTATAGTGGTCATAGGATACCATAGACTGGGTAATTTATAAGCAATAGAAGTTTATTTGGCCTGTGGTTCTGGAAGTAGGAGGTCCAAGACAACATACCAGCATCTGATGAGATCCTCATACTACATCACGTCATGGTAGAAGGTGGGAAGGTAAGAAAGCGTGAGAAACAGGATGGGCACCAAGTTTGTCCCTTTATCAGGAGCCTATTTCTATGATAGTTAATGCCTTCCTGAAATAGTGGTATTAGTAGATTCATAAGGGCAGAATTCTTATGACTTATTTACCCCTTGAAGGTCCCACCTGTTACTATTGTCACATGACAATTACATTTCAATGTGAGTCTTTGTGGGGACATTCAAACCCTAGCAGGCCTGGAATGAGTTATTGAGCTACCCTGGACTGTAGCTTTTTCTACTGAAATAGGAATGAAAATTCTACCCCAAATCCTTCCATGAAATCAATACATGAATTGAGTATTTATACCATAACAGAGTCAAATGAGAGAGAAAGATTAATTATTATTCATTTAGGAAATGTCTTTTAAGAATCTGCTATGTGCCAGGCACTAAAATAAGTGAAAAGAGGATCGTAGGAAAATGCCGTAAATATAATAGTCATATTTTACTTATGTCTTAGTTACTTTTCTCATGCTGGGACAAAAATGCCCACCACCCAAAGTTTAAGGAGGAAGGTTTATTTGACTTGCAGTTTGTAGAGGTTTCAGTTCATAGTTGGCTGGCTCCAAGGCAGGGTGGCTTGGCAGAAGCAGGCAGGCAGAAGGCAGCAAGCAGCAAGTGACAAGCAGCAGCCCTCTTTCTGTCCCTTATATTTTATTCAGGCTATCCACCCTTAGGGCACGTAGCACTCACACCTAGGGTTAATTCTAACATCACACCAAGAATCAATCCCAGCATCACATCCTTGATCCCAGCATCACACACCCTAGATAAATCTACCTCTGAAAAACCTCACCTATGACTTCATAAGGCTTTGGGGGGACATCTAGGTGCAAGTCATAAAAGTCTATTTTAAGGTTTTAAGTTTAATGAGGGCATATAGAAGAATCTACCATACTACACGGATTGAGGAAGGCTCATAGACCCCATGTGTGCTTACATTCCTACACCCGTACTCAGCTCTGAATGAAGCACAGCACAATTCCAAGCACATTCCTTGTAAACAGGGAGGGGAGAGCCAGCCCTCCATGCTGGGGTTTACGGTCTCTGAATCTGGTGCTGTTTTTCACTGCTGCGTTCTACATCTTGGTTTGAGCTTTACATGATTAAATGCCAAATGTGATAGTAAAGACATTTAGGAAAGAAAGGTGTAAAACTAAATGAATCAAATGTGAAGAGCCTTTTAGCACAGCCTTCCATCAACCTCTCCTAGCCTGAAATTCCGATTCTCCACTTAGAGGATAATGCCCAACTTAAACATAGTTATATCAGGGCCTAAACTGTGGGGGCTGGACGATGAGGTGGAGAGATTGCATTACATGCCAAGATTTATTCAAAGTCATTGTGATATGAAACCTTCATTCTTATAACAAGAGTGAGATAATGAGATGTTAATCCTTCCAAAATTTAATAGATTTATTATTCTAATGAACTATACCTGACAGCTTTGAACTGTATATAAAAACTTATTAATCGTTTGGCAGATTTTAAGGATTTCCTTTCCTTTCTCCCAGTCTAGATTTATAATAGGAGAGCTATAGCTGAAGATACTCACTGAAAATTTCCTCATGGAGTAGTGAAATATTGAGGATATCTTTTTTGGCCATTCTGATTTTTTGAATTAAACTATGGGGATACAATTCTATAAAATTACAGGCATAATGATGAAGGAGATGGAGTGCTGTGTGGGTCAGTGATAAGCAGAATTAAACACAAATGATGGAGGCTTTTATCTACTGCTTGGTAGGAACAAATCTTATACATTTAACAGCCTTGCCAATTTAATAAAGATGTTCTCGACACCTGTTCTGTGCCAGGTATAGAGTTGATACCAGAGATAAAAAATCAGGATGCGACTTCTGTCCTTGAATATCTCAGTGTGGAGGGAGTAGATGTGTGGTGGGCTCTGGACTCCCAGCCAGGAAGGGAGGCAATGAGCTCCAGAGATGAGCAGACTCTTAGGAAGAGAGGGCGATCTTAGAAAGCTTGGTGCAGTTGAAAAATTATTGGAGCCAGCATATTAGAGAGAGTGAGCAAGAAGACAAATGTGGCTAGAGGGCGAGATGCTTGAAATGGGAACATGGGGTGCAATTATTGGGGTGCAATTATTGGTAACACATACATTTGCAGTACTTACTTTCAAATGTCTTTTGACCATGACTCAACACAAGGGAGATCTATTTTATCTGATCCAGTATATAATTAAAACAAATTATCTTGAAACAATTCTTACCTTTATTAGTCACAGTGCATGATGGTATTTCCTCTTCTGTTTTATTCTATTTGATGTAACACAGAAATGGATTTCATGACCCACTATTAAATGGCTGTTCCAATGTCAGGGGCACTGACAAGGCATAGAAGAGACACTTGTGGGTAGTGAGAAGATAAAGGAATAGTGCTGGGTGGATCAGCGAAGGATTTTGAAGTTACCAAAACTTGTGATGGGAGTAATAGTAGAGAGACAGTGATCCAGTGGCTGGAATCCTGTGTGAGTGAGGGGAAGTGGCCAGGAAGAGAATAGGTCAGTGCCAGAAGAGGAGCGAGTCTCATACAACATACTTTAGCGGGGCTGTGGGGTGGGGGGACTTAGGAAAAAACCACCATGATGTGGCAGCAACTATGAAGCCCGTGGTGTGTGGGTGTGAGAGGAGTGCAGACCGTGGAGCATCCTTTATAACTCTCTTGAACAGCGTGCGGTATTGAGTCGGGAAGCACTTTGGAAGAGCGTGTGTGGTTTTGAGCAAGAAGGGTTGGGGGGATGTAAGAAACCATCTTGATCTTCTGTGTACAGACTTAAAAGTTTGGTCAAATCATAGACCACAACAAAATTATGAAGCAATGTGCAGGCATCAGTTTTTATGGGAGAATGGAGACACATTTTCTTTTTTTTTGTTGTTTTTTAAATTAATTTTATTGGCACACTTTTGATATACCTAATGAGTGGTGATAGTGTGCATCTTTGTCTTGTTCCTGATTTTAGAGTAAAAACTTTCTGGTTTTGACCATTTAGCATGATGTTTGCTGTTGGCTTCTCGCAGATGACTTTTATAGGATTGATGTAAAGCCCATCTATTCTAATTTTCTGGAGAACCATAAATGGATGCTGGATTTTGTCAAATGCATTTTATGCATCTATTGAGGTTATCATGTGATTTTCATCTTTGGTTCTGTTAATGTTGTGTATTGCATTTACTGATTTGCATGTGTTGAACCCTCCCTGCATCCTGGGATGGATCCTACTTAAGTGTTTGTATTGAGATGTCTGCTGTGATCCTGATGGGTTTTTCTTTATAGGTGATTTGTTTCTGTTCTTGAACAGTTTTCAACATGTTGTTCTTGTGTTGAATTTCTCAAATCTTGACTACTGTATGCCTTGGTGTAGTTATTTTCTAGTCATGGCTAATTGGAGTTCTATATGCCTTACTTATCTGTAAGTCAAATTCTTTGTCCAGGTTTGGGAACTTTTCTGCTGTTACTTCTGCAAACAGGTTTTTTTTTAATGCCCTTTGTGCTTTCTTCTGATTTTTCATTGATTCCAATTAATATTGTTTTATTTTTCTTTGCATCAGCTAGCAGCTATTGTATTGATTTTTCATGGTCTCTTGCTATTTTTAAGAAGTCTTTCATTTGGTAGTTGCTAACTGCAAACCTGTCTTCTAGATTTGACATTTTGCATTGGTTGATTCTGCTGTGCATACTTTCAATAGAATTTTTAATCTCCTAGATATCTGTTTGAATCTGTTTTATGGACTGCAGTTCTTTTCTATGTTGGACATTCATGGTTTCTATCACTTTCCTAAGCTCCTCTATTTTTTAAAAATCTGTAGCTATGCAAGATTCGCTGATCATGTATTTCCTTATGGTCACCATCTCTCTAGTAAACTGTGTGATTATTTCTGATTTTTTTCCTAGGCCCTCATTCATCTGCTTTGCTACTTTTGCTGCTACCACTACAGAAAGTTTAGCTGAGGGGCTTTTGATTTCTTCTGCTTCAGTACTCACTGGATTTGCCTTGGGTGAGCTGGAGATCTGAGGGCTGCACCTTCCTTCCTTGCTCTCTCATTTTCTAACTTTTAATTTGTTTTTGGCATTGATGTTTGCAAATTGCTTATGGAGGTAGCTTTGTTAAAGGTACTGAGACCTCTCTAGGAAATAATCACTTTTCAGAGATGTCTTCCATGTGTAGCTGGCTCTTGGTTTGTGAATCTGTCCAGAGATCCTGCTTCTTCAATTTGTTGGGGATTAAAAGTTGGTATCTGTTTTGGGTACACGCAATTCTTTGGTACTAGAGTATGGTATTGTTTATAACCCCTAGACAATCAGAGTACAACTGATCAAAGAACAATTGATCACACCATCTACGTCAGCATGCCTGAAGTGATATGTCCAGTAATCACAACAGCATCAGCCACAGTCCAGAAAATGACTAACTATGGTAACTATTAATTTGCCACCTTTAACCATAGGTGCAAACTTAATAGTTATATAATAAAGCTGAAACCAATCAGAAAATTATACAATAAAAATCCACTTAATAGAGCAATTTTACCCTCAGGGGAGAGAATTTAAAAGGGATAAGAGGAAAAGATAGAGAAATAGAAGAGAAAGAGATTAGAAGCAAGACTGAAGGGCAAAGGATGATTACTTAAACGTTGGGAAACTGGTGAAGAAGACAGGAGAGAATGAAAGTAGGACAAAAACAAAAACAAGAACAAAGCAAAACAAACAAAAAACCCTAAAAACAATGTTCACACTCATAAAAAGACAGTTGAGAAAAGAAAAAAAAAATAAATGAACAAAACGAACAACCCCCTCCCCCCAAACAAAAGGAAAATCAAAACCAAAAAATTTGTGACTTCCAACAAGGAGATTCCGTGCTCCTCTCATGCTGTGGTTATCTTCCAGTGTCCATAGTTTTGTGATAATGTCCAAATCAGAGCCCAGATCTGCGCTGGGTAGCCCCAGAAATTCTGCAGTACGATTATAGTGGGCTGCTGGATAATCCCAACAGCCCTGCAGTAGGGTTGGGGCAGGGCACTGATTCTGGTGCTTTTGACTCTACAAAAGTTCAGGCTGATCCTGGCCTCTGGCTGTGGGGCTGCAGCCTGAATCTTTGGTCACCCTGGGCGGCTATCTGTCAGCTGGTTTCTGTGGGATTTTAATACTTGGAACATCGAGACAAACCCAAGCCATGGCTGATCTGAGTCCTGGGTTCAGTGGGCTCCTCACTAAAAAATCATCCAACCAAGCACTCTTTCCAGCCAGCACAGCTCCTGCCTGGACTGGAGTCACTCACCAGCCGCTGCAGTCACAGTATCCACTGTGCCGCTCCGCTGGCGCGTCTCTCCCTGGATGCCTCTGGACTAACCCCTCCTCATTGTGTCTCTGCAGATTCCATGCTCCTCTGATGCTGCAAGCTGGGAGTGGGGAGGGGAGTGCGGTTTGCCTTGTCTTTCTGTGCTGCGGTCTGTCTCCTCACTTTATCTGCAAGTTCCAATTTCTGCTTCAGATCTTTCTTGGGTCTGGGGATCCACCTCCCTCCTTCCTTTCATCCCCAACTTGTTATTTTCCAGTGTCTGGATTCTGAATGTTGGAGAGGCTGATTTGTTGCTGCTGATTTTTCTGCCATCTAGGGGAAACATTTTTTATTTCCAGTTTCTCAGAGGAAGTGAGGAAAATGTCAATTTCTTAAGATCCAAAAAATCTCCATTGAGTCTTGCATAATGAAAACTGCACTTGGTTATAAATGGAGAGCAACTAGTCTGAGGAGTGGGAAGAGCCCTTCTGAAAGGCCAGAGATGTGGCGTTTCTCTTTTTTTTTTTATTAGTACATATGAAGATATATCATGTACAGGTACAAATTAACCATGATGAATGTAATCATTATGTATACGATGTACCAATACATGTTCTTGGTAAGAACAAAACAAAACAAAACTCTGATGCCGTCTCCTCGGTGCCCCATTCTGTGCCTCGCACCCTCGTGCTCAATGCAGAAGTGTTCTCGTCTGGCATGATGACTGTGTATCTCAGTGACAAGTAGAATGCTGTTTATTATTTCACAATATATTTTACATGAAGATTTCTGTGTCATGGTCTCAGAGAATTAAATTCATTATCCATACAGTTAATGTAATAAAGTACTTTTGAAACAAGACATTTCATTTCATTTTTCTATTCCTCACTGATCACTGAGTGACATTATGTGGTCAAATAATGAAGACACTATCGGCCTCATATGTAATGAGTCACAGAGCTAGTTATGTTAAAGTGGAGTAAATTGGTTTAAACTCCCAAACCACAGAAGTATCCATTAGAGTTGTTATTTATTTATTTTTTTAAACTGACACACCTAGAACCTGGTTAAAAGATAAACATGGAGGTAGGAAATGGTCTTAGAGGCTTTTAAAAATAACTATTAAATTGCAGTCCCAAATAGAAGCAGGAAACTAGATGATACTTATATTTGTCTCCTCTTTGACCCGTCTTTCTATTTTTTCCTGACAGCACATTTATCCAGCTGTCTTTCATGTTGAGCTTTTTAAATGGCCAGCTTTATGTGCAGTTTGTTAGGTAGAGGTAGAATGCAACCTCCAGTTTTTGAAGAGAAATATTCTGGTGTGATAGAATGGTTGAATGTAAGGTACTACTGATACAGTTTCTAATAACTTCCTGGAGATTAGAGAGAGAAAGCCATGGCTAGAAAACATGTTTATCCTTGAGTTTTAAATGTGTGTGGTTGTAATGAATGTTTCTTTTTAAAACAGACCTTGTTGTAGATTTAGAATTGTGGCATGGCACAAAGGAGAAAAAAGAACCTTACATCTATTGTTATGTATTGCTACTTATCATGGATAATCAGCTAATGAGTTGCAATTTTTTAAATAGGTTGGAGCCACATCTACACACAGTATCTGTGATGAGAATCAAGGTTTTACCGTGGAGGCAAAATTAACTATGGAGGCTTTGAGCATCTGTTCTGTGGTCCTTCTAGATAATATTAATAATGGACTAGAAAATAGTGCAGAAAAAAGAAAGCCTGCTCAGGGTGGTTGGGCGTAAACCAAATGTGTGCAAAATCACTAGTCTAGGGTCTGGCACATAGTAGGTGCATACCAAGGGGTAGCTAATCTTATTATTCTAAAATATTTATTAGAGATTATTGTCAACGACAAAAAAGAACAAAGTTATCACGATTTTCCTCTCTCTATTCTTCTTTTAACTTATTTGGAAATAATATTAACTTTAGAAAAGCAAGCACAAGAATTGTACAGAGAATGACCAAACACACTTTACCTTTTCTCCTTGTGTTATTTGCTTTCTCTCTTTAAATAATTGTATGTATATCTACATGTATCAATATGATGTTTTCTCTGATCTACTCTCCATATTCTGATTTTGTCCACTGACCCAATAATTTCTTACTGCATTTTCACTCACAAAGTACAGAGACCAGCCAAGCTTGGGCATTATATGCATTTTATTTAGTTGCAGTTACATTCTATACTACAGTGTGTGTAACATAGTTTAGATCGTAAGCCTTCCTACATCTGAACTTTCTGGTAGAATTCAAACCAATTGTTTGTAAGAGCAAAAAAAATCTAGTGTTTATTGTTTGGGTGACTGTTCTTTTATCTGTTGACCAACTATTTCCTATGAATATGGGTATTTTTGTAATACACACAATGTTGTCCCCAATTTTAGCATCTCGCTCACGTTCAGGGAAAACCAGTTGACTACATTAAAAGCCTTCTTCACTCTGTGTCCTGATTGTGCAGAATTTCCTCCTTTTGACAGGGTGGTGGTTTCTTCTGCATAAAAACCTCCAGTGGGATGGGGACCTAACGGTGAAATCAGAAGACAGAGCAGGGCCAAGAGTTAAACGTGAAGAAATAAATCAGAGACCAAAATTAGGATGAATTGTTGGAAGCAGCTAATTTGTGTTGACTTGAGCCAGAGAATTGAGTGAGTTGGAGGAAGTGAGGAGTGAGCTCAGCAAGCATCTAGATTCACGAGAGAACTGTTCATCTTTACACAACCAGAAAGACAAGAGTGTGACCAGGATTACTACCATGTGTCTGGTGTAAGAGCTGTGTTCCAAGTCTTTTTGGTTCATTCATGGTTGGATTAGAGGGAACCTCCAGCAGCTAAATTTTGGTAAACTTTAGAGTAGAATGTAGCAACACAGAATAGCTCAATTATTCTTTTTCAGACTTTCATGCATTTTCATCTCAGCTCAATCAGCGAGTGCCTATTGAACATCAGGACCTGTAGCAGATGATGTGGATTGCATGTGTATTCTCCCCACCTCTGCCTTTCAGGGTCTCCTGAGCTCAGGCCTCGTGCTGCTGAGAGGCACACAGTCTCAGGAGGTGCTAACAGTGTGGTGGGTATGGACCAGGGTGGGACTGGGACTCTGGAGGAGCTCTAGAGATTTCCAGAGGAGATAGTGGCTACCTGAGCTAAATTTGAATGAAGGAGTGAAGGAAAGCCGGAAGAGAGATAGTGGGACTTCAGGCAGAGAGCACATACTCTAGCTCGCAAATACAGCCCAGGAGAAGGAAACCACAGGACACATGTGGGTAAAGCTGCAGATGCTGGCTACTAAATGGGAGGATGAGGGGGTCTGGGGAGTCTGTGATTGAGGTGGGGTTCACCCAGTTTTGTTTTGTCAGTAACTTGTTTCTCAGTGCATTGTTTCTAGTTACTAACAATCAGAAATAGCAGTAATAATAATAATATTGCTATTAATAATAGCGTACAATCTTCAAATTACCATGGGAGTTGAGTCTCAGTAAGTCCATTCTACATTGCACACATTGTAGGCAAAAACATACATTTATTACATTTAAGCTGTTGAATATCATGACTTAGCACTAACTTATGTTAAATGTGCTCAGAGTCCTTACATAAAGCCTATAATTGGGCAAAATCACCTGTAGGGATAGTGGGATCAATAGGAAGGGACAGATAGAGTTAGGCCCCTGTCACTTGCAGTTCCCCATCTGCATCTACATTTTCACTGACACTGACAAAACTGGCACCCTGCAGTTTAACTTTCCCCCAACAAGGTACAATGTGCAATACTTAACATCCCCAAATTCCTCTAACTGTCCTGCCCAGAGTGAAACTAGCAGCAAGCCCCCACTCTTGGGCTGTCAGAAAGGGGGTTGCATGTCTCCCGTTTTCCATGTCCAAGTGAGAAAAACAGAAAAGCCCCTCACCATGGTAGACGCTTCCCGTACCCAAATTTATCCAGCCCCCCCGAGCAACAAGTATAGCAACCAGTCAAGTAGGGACCCCTCCTGGGGATGGGTGATGTCGGGCCCCAGACCTTATAAAATCTACAACTCTGGACCTGCTCAGGTGATGTTCCAGTTCTGGACACCCCCACCGTCCTGTCAGAGGTGACTTTTGTTTTGCTTTGACAAAACTTCCTTCTACTTGCACTCCGGTCTCGCTTGCCTCCTCTTCTTCTTTCTACGACAGGGAGAGAGACAGTTCCCAGGTGAGAGTGTGTCAGGGGTACTCGGACCCTAGACCCTCTCATGGGTGCAACACACCCAACACAAGACCTAGTATAAAAAGTGTTGAATCTCAAGGAATTTATGTAATACTTTACTGAAAGTGAAAAACAGAGTATTTATGTGTACATTTTCACATCATGGCAAAGTGGAAAAATAAGATCAAATCATCATGAGTCGGAAACTATCTGGAATTATTTTTTGGGAAAGTAATTGTGTAGATGAATCCTAGAAATTGTCCCATCCTGGGATAAATCAGGAGTTTTGTGATGCTTGGTCAGGAGGTTCCCTGAGAGTACCTCTGGTCCTCAGTCTCAGTTAGAACAACTGTAGTAACATCCTCTTTTAGAAATTGTGGAGAATGGGTGGCAAGATAATCATCTTCCTCCTTGGGGAAGACTTAGCTGTCTGGCCTTATTCTGAGATACTGTGCTCAAAAACATTAGAGCATCTCACAAAGCCTGCTCAGACCTCATTTTATGGTAAATTTTTTGTCCTGACCAAGAGCTCTATTACTTAATATTTATTTTATGTTATTTAATATAGTGCTTAAAAACCCCGGGGGATAAAATCATTCTTTCTCAAAGCGACAGTGCTCTGTCCAAATCTAACAGAAACAGAATGAGTTCCAACTGGGTGAAATTCTAGGATCCGGATTAGTAACAAACTGGTGTTTAGTTAGGGCCCTAACTTTGCTGTTTCCCTAGAGGAAATTCTAAGATGAGTTAATCCGCAGCAGCCACAGCTTCTGTTTAAAAGTTAAAATGTCTTCTTGTGTCAACAAGGTGTTTTAAGTGTAGTACTTTGAAGTTCACTATTCGCTCTTGCTCTTCATTTCTGTTCTTTTCTGCAGCCTATTTCTGCAGCCCATCAGTCTCTCTTGGTCATTCTGCTGTTGGGTATCATTCCAACCCGAGGATGGAGTAACCTGGTCTATTAGCATTATTGAACCTGTGTGTTCCCTTGAGTTCTTTTGTTATAATTGGTAGAGTCAGTGAATGTTTTCATTTAGGTGGAGAGAGATTGTGTCTACCTAGTTTGTTTCCTTCATTAAGAAACTTGACTAGTTTAACCTTGTGGAAACCCTCAGGCTATCCTACATGGTCACTCTACTGATTAACTATTAGAGCTACATTCTGCTGTATTTTGTATGAATGATCCTCTTGATCAGTCTTCATGGCCCCTTTTCCCTACCTTTTATTTGCTTGCCATACTTTATTCCTTCTTGCTCGTATAGATTAAAAACAAGTACCAGTCTATACATTAGAAGCAACAATACACCAAACAAATAAAATACACATAAATTAACACTTAGGAAAGTCAATAGCAAATGTATGGATAATGTGTGTTACAGACAAGATTTTGTAGGTTTCATATTTACCTTCCCATGAAGCTTGGGAGATATATTTATAAACTTTTCTCTCCTTTTTATTATATATGTTTGCAATACATAATAGATGCATTCATCACTGGGGGATTGGTACCTATACATATCAGACTTTGATCCTTTGTACCTTGCATCCTTGTCCTCTCCCTCCCTGTACCCCTATATCCAGGTCTCCTTCCAATTCTTTCAAAGAACCAACTCTTCAATTCATTGATCCTTTGTATTATTTTCTTTTTTTATCTCAATTTTATTATTTTCCACTCTGATCTTTCTAGTTTCTTTCCTTCTATTAATTTCAGATTTTTATTGTTGCTTATCTAGGAGCTTGAGATACATCATTAGGTTATTTGTTTGGGATCGTTCTACTCTTTTTATAGGTGCATTCACACAGAGCTATAGACTTCCCTCTTAGACTTGCTTTTATTGTGTTCCACATTGGTTTTGGCATGGTGTACTTTTTGGCATGTTGTGCTTTTATTGTCACTTGTTTCTAAAAAAGTTTTTATTTCTTCCCTGATTTCTTCTGAGATCTATTGATTATTCAATAATCTCCATGTGTTTGCTTTAGGGTTTCTTTTGCTCTTGATTCCTACCTTCATTTCTCTATGACTGATAGTATTATAGACAGCTAAGGAAGGTAGAAATATTATAGGCAGTCAGACAGGGCTGGGCCGTCAATGGAGTCAGTACACAAGAAGAGAATATGCTACAACTATGGCTGGAGGAAGACCTAGACCTCCAGATCCACCCCATCCTGGAATGTCTTTATTCTTTCCATGTTCATTTGCTATGTGACCTTCTTCCCCATTGGATCAATATCACCTAAGCGACTACACTTGTAATATTATTGGTTAATCATCATTTTGACACACATTGTACCTGCCTTGAGATTTTGCCCTATAAAACTTCCCCTGAAAAGTGAGCTCATTGGCAACCCACTCGGGTCCCCTCCTGTCTCTCCTCTCTTTCTCTCTCTCAATAAATTTCCTACTCTTAACCTCCTTTGTTCGTTAGAATTCATTCTTCAACTTTGGGGAACACGAACTCAGTGTAACTGACATCTAGCAGGTTGGGAGTTATATTTTTTCCCATATATCAATAGTATTCAGCAGATTATTTCAATTCTTTTGTAAGCATGCTTTATGGCCTAAGATATGGTCTATTTTTGAAACAGTGCTGCTGAGAAAAATCTGTATTCTGTTGTTAGATGAAATAGTCTAGATTAATCTGTTAAGCTTATTTTTCCAATGGTATGATTTAACTCTGATGTTTCTTTGTTAAATATTTTGTCTGGTTGACCAGTCTAATTGTGACAGTGGGGTATTAAAGTCCCCTACTATGGAGGTATTGGTGTCTATTATCCTTTTCAGTCCAGTAGTTTTTCTTTTATGAAGTTGGGTACACAGACATTCAGTGCATAGATATTTATAACTGTTACTCATCTCTGTTCAATTGTTCCTTTTATCAGTCCGTAGTGGCCGTCTTTGTCTCTTCTGATCAGTTTGGGTTTGAGCTCTGCTGTATCTGGAAATAAAATACCTACTTCTGCTTGTTTGGGGACTCTGGTTGAATGAAGTATCACTTTCTATTCTTTCACTTTCAGTCTGTGTACTTCCTTTTGGATGAAGCTTCTTTCCTGTATTTAATATATGGTTTCATTTTTAAAAGACCAAATCTGCCAGTCTGTCTTTTGATTGGGGAATTGAACCATTTACATTGAGATTTATTATTGTAAAATGTTTATTGAACCTTGTCATTGCTTGATTTTTCCAGAGCTAATTAATTTAGTTTTTCTTTTAGTTTAACTATTCTTCCACTTAGACGTATACTTTTATACTTTCCTTTGAGCTGTCTGGTGCTGGTGGTCTCCCTGTCTCTGTCTAGGAGTCTTTTAAGTATTTTCTGCAGTGCAGGTTTATTTATTTATTTTTGTGTGCATGCTGGGGACTGAACTCAGGGCCTTGTGCTTGCAAGGCAAGCGCTCTAACCACTGAGCTAAATCCCCAGCCCCTGCAGTACAGTTTAGTGCTTGTGAATTTCTTTAGGATTTCCTTATTGTGGAAAGTCTTTACTTTGTTAGTTTTACAGGCTAATTTTACAGGATATAAAAGTCTTGTTTGACAATTGTTTTCTTTTAGGACTTGAAAAACTTCACTTATGGTGCATTTATTATTGTGGTCAACTTGAAGTGGTATGCCCAGCTGGACTGAGTTGGTGGTTCTGGGCATAGAGTGTCCATCTGAGGATTGTTGCTGCCACAACATAAAGAGAGCAGGAGCAGAAGATAGTAGCTGGCTGTTTCCCAGGAGAAGCTCTGTTTCAGCTGGTTCTCCTGAAGGGGACTCCCTGTTTTCCTTGAAGAAGGAGCTTGGGGCCTTGCTGTCATCAAGGGTGGCTGCTGTTGCTTTGGGGGAGCTCTGGTCTTCATCTCTGCTGCGAGCACCATATCTTGGTTCTAGTATAGATTTCTTCAGCCGTCACCTGCAGACACAGACGTACATGAGACAGTGCTGTGGGCTCCCAGCCCTTGATTGGATTTTTTGGGTTCCCAGTGCATAGGTAGACATTTGGCACTCTTCCTGCATTTGGCTTATGGGTGAATGTTGTAGCTTGTAAATGTTCTGTATTAAATCTGCTCTCTTACAAACCATTGACTCTAGAAAGGTAACTGATACATCGCTTTAGCCTGTCCTGGCCTTTAAGGTTTATGCTAGGAAAACTGCAGTTCTTCTGATGGGCTTGCCTTTTTAGATTACTTGCTGTTTTTCTTTAACAGCTTTTAGTATTCTCTCTTTTTGTTGAATTTTAGGAATTTTGATTATGATGTGTCATGGAGATGTTCTTTTCTGGTTGTGGGTAACCAGGGTTCTGTATGCCTCTTGTTTTGAATATGGAATTCTTTCTCTAGATTTGGAAATTTTTCTGCTATGATTTCAGTCAATAAATATTTTATACCCTTTGAGGCATCTTTTAATTTTTCCTATAATTCTGATATTTAAAAAAAAATTAAAGTGATTTTTAAACTGAGATTTTAAAAAATTTTAAATTAAACTTGTCTCCAGCTTTCACGGTGTCTTGTCATTTTTCAGGTGCCGTTGAGTTTATGACCTATTACATCCACTTTGTCTTCTGTTTCTGGCCCTCTGTCCTCACCCTGGTCAAACCTGCTACTCATGCCTTCCACTGGATTTTTCATGTCATGTATTTCTGTTTGCTTTTTTTTATACTTTGTAATTCTTTACTGAAGTGGTCAGTCATGTCTTGTATTGTCTCGTTTAACTCAATTACTATATTGTTTGATTCTTCTTTAAACTCATCAAACATTTTACTGGTAAAATTCTTTATCTGTTTAATTAAATCACCTGAGCTCATTAAATAACTTATGTGCATTCTTATATTTCTTCTTTCATCTCTTCAAACATTTTGACCATTTGGTTTTTGAGTTCTTTGTCTATAGCTTCCTCTGTATTAGTGACCGTGAGGTGAGCTTTTGAGGAATGTGGGGTTTTTGGAGGCATCTTGTGGCTGTGCTTTCTCATGTTTCTGTTATTTTTGTGCTGTGAGTTGAAGATCAATTAAGACAGAGAAACACTGTCACTACTGTGGAGATCTCTTTAGTTAGAATCTGTGTTCCTGTGATGTGTGTCTGGCCTTGGTTGTATTTTAGTGTTTATAATCATCTTCAACCTATTCACTGTAGTATTTGAGAGTTTTCTTAGTATTCTACTTTCTTCTACCTTGATCCTCAGAATCACTCAGAGAGGAGAAAACATATGTTGACACAAGAATAAACTAGATATTAGCATTCAGTGAAAACCAGTGATAGGCAACAACTATACCACCATTAACGATAAGAAAGAAATCAGCAATAATAATAGTCAAAGACAGTGTGGATATTGACATACCGTAAAAACCAATAATAACTAAAACTATATCATCCTTAACAATAAAGAGAGGTCTGCAATATTATTGTAGACACAAACTAAATGTTGACATACAGAAAACATCTAAAAGCAACAATTATATGACCATCAACAATAGAAAGGAATTCATCAATAATAGCATAGAGCCAGCTAAATAGCTAAAAAATTAATAGAGCTTAATAGTAATCATAATAAAAATGGAGAGAATGGGGGAAGGGAAATGAAAGGAGTAAAATTTGAAAAAGAGGATGACAATGATGGGAAAAAGTGAGATTAAAAACTCCAATTAAAGAATAAAAGAAAGTTGATAAAACTAAGTTAAAGTAACATAGAATGACAAAGAAAAGAAAAGAAAACAGGAAAAGAGTAACAGTGAAGAGCAAGAGGGAGAAAAAAAGAAAGACAAAGAGCAACGAGACTAAAAGATTCCTCTGAGTGTTTTGATGAGCAGTTTCTTTCCAGTCTCTGTGGTATTAGAATCCACCACATATAGGTTGGGGACAGTGACTCACAACTAGTGCCTATTTTGTTTCCTTTTCCAATTTTTGCTGTGTGAATAGAGTCCTGCCCTGCCTTTCCGCTGGGTGTGGTCACTCAGTGCATGGTATCTGCCTTAGGGCTATATTCATTTCAACAGCTCTTAATGCTTGAGCCCTTCTTTGTGCTCCAAGTCACTGGAATCTCCTACTAGCTTTATAGCCGGTGGGTGCCTGAGGTGCCCCTCCTTGCCCCCAAGGGCCCTCTATTCAGGCCAGGATGTGGGAACTGTCCAAACTGAAGCAAATACCTCATCACTTTGGCAAATGGGAAAAGCAAACAGACCACCGGGCCCTGTGTTGGAACTAGACAGAAAGAAGGGCCAAACATTCGGCTAGAGTTCATTAGAGATTTCAGACCCAGCCCTCTCTGAAAACCACATGTGACTGGTCTGGCCTCTCCCCACATGAGGTGGGACTGCCATGTCCTTTACAACCTGAGCTCGCCACTGCTTTAACTTCTCAGGGGTCTGTGATTACGCTACCTCTTCTCCGTTACTATCTCCTTTGGCCATCTCCCACCCAGTCACTGTGGTAGGCTGACTCCAGAGAACCCAAAGTATAGTTATTCTGTGATTTCTGATTCCCAGAGTAGTTTGGTTTTGAACAATAAACCATTCTCAAAGTGTATGTTTATGTTGTCTTCACCTTTTGGTGATTGTGATTCATGCTGCAATAAACATTGGCATTAAAGATTCTGTTTCGGTCCTTATTTTGAATTACTTTTGGATTATCTCTTCAGTTCTACCTAGGATTGGCATTGGTGGCTTATGTGGTTACTCTATGTTTAACTTTTGAAAGCTGCAGAAATGCTTTCCACAGTGCTTACACTATTTTTACATTCCTGCCACCAGTGTACAAGGGTCCCAGTTTCACCCAAATCCTTGCCAACACTTGTTATATTCTGTTTTTCTGATTATAACTGTCCTAGTACATATGAAGAGATATCTCACTATTATTCTGATTTGCATTTCTCTGTGTTGCTAAGTGTCTTTCATGTGCTTCTTGGCAATTTGAACATTTTTTTCTGGAGAAATGTCTGTTCAAGTCCTTCACCCATTTAAAAACATTATTTTTGTTTCTGTTGAGTTTATATATTTTGTATATTAAAACTTTATAAAGCATTTGATTTTCAAACACTGTATCCCATTATGCAGATTGTTTTTTACTGTTTTACTAATGACTGTCAGTGTACTAAAGTTTTCAGTTTGTTGTAGTCCAATTCAATCTGTTTTTCCTTTTGTTGCTCATGCTTTCACTTTCAGTGTTGTATCTAAGACTCTTGAGAAATCTAAGGTCAAGAATATGGAGGCTATATTTGTTTCTAAGAATTTTATGGTTTTAGCTCTTATATTTAGGTTATTCATCCATTTTAATTTAATTTTTATGTACAGTATGGTGTAGTTGTTATGGGTTGTATCTGGATTTCCCTCCCAAAGCCTCAGGCACTCATAGGTGGTGCTTTTTGGAGGTGTCTGGATCTGGGGTGTATGAACATGGGTTAAGTGTATGGATAACTAAATTGGTTTAGCATAGTTCTGGGTGTGGATAATGGAAGCCTCACCCTACTAACTAACAGGTTATAGTCTGAATGGAATGTAAAGGGACAGAAAAGGAGATAGGCTCCCTGCTTGCTGCTTTCTGCCTGCCATGCCATGGACTATTTCTCCTCTGCCTGTGCCTCTGCCATGCTGCCCTGCTTTGTGGCCAGCTGACAATGGGCTGAACCTGTACAAACTATGAGTTCCTTGCATTTTGTGGAATTATTTCTAATGGCTTTGAAAAGTAGACCTGAAAATAGGTTTGAAAGAATATCTATTCTTTTAGTGGTTTCCCTTCAGGTAGCACATATGTTAAATGTTTGTACTTACATACTTATTTTAAATTAATTTCTATAATGATTTAAAAGGTATTGTCTTTGTTAGAAAAAAAATATCCTTCCCTTTTCTTCCACCATGCTGTCTTTCTTGATCTAAAGTAGGATTTTAACTATATGATTATTATTATTACTAATTACTTTTATTTTTGTTCTTTAGACTTAGTGGTAAGTTTTTTTTTCTTTTTAGTGGTAAGTTTTAATCCTTACAATTTTCCTCTGAATCATTTTCATATTGACTGTTCACTTTTTGATTTTTTTTTGTTGTTCTGTTTTGTTTTGTCTGAGTACATCTTTTAGTAGCTTTTCTAGATTAATCTGTGAATGATAAATATAATTATCTTCCTTAATTCTGAATGTTTTAATTCTATTTTCATTCTTGATAATAAATGGCTTGAATACAAAATTCTTGATCTAAATATTTTCTCATATCCTTGAAGAAATTATTTTATTGTATTTCTGTATTTAATTCTGCCAAAAGAGTCTTATACCAATTTAATTATATTTTCTTTGTAAATAACGTATTATTTTTCTTTCTAGAAGTTTTGAGTGCACTCTCAAATCTTTCACCTCTTCCTTTTCCCACCTCCTCTTTTCTTCCTCCTCCTCTTCCTCCTTCCTCCTCTTCCTTCTTCTTCCTCCTTTTTTCTCTTCCACTCCTTCTTTTTCTCCTTTTTCTCTCCTCCTTCTCCTTGCCCATGGCACAGGGGACTGAATCCAGGGCCTGTGCACTGAGCTATATCCCCAGTACTTTTCTAATTACTCTTTTTTTATTTTCAAGTGGGATGTTGTTAAATTGCCCAGGCTGGGCTTCAACTAGTAATCCTCCTGCCTCAGTCTTCAGAGTGTTTGGATTATAGGTGTGCACTGCTACACCTGGCTTGATGTCTTTTAAAATCTTTTTTAAATGCTAAGAAATTTCTCCTCTTAAGAATTTGTATGTATTTCTCTCTATTTTCTATTTTGGGATCTGTGTATCTCACTTCTGTCTCTCTCTTTGACCTTCTCTCTCTTTCTTTCTTTACTCTCTGTTTTATCTTCTTGTGTTCTTTGACGATTCATCTTTCCATTCTATTTAAGACAAAAGTACTGAGTCAAGCATGGTGGTGAACATCTGTAATTCCAACACTGGGGAGGCTGAGGCAAGAAGATCTTAGGCCAGCTGGGGCTCCATAGTGAGTTTGAGGTCAGCATGAAATAATGGTGAGACTTTGTCTCAAAAACCAAAAATCAATATTGTAGTTTATATCTAGACATTACCCAAAGCTTCATGTACTCACAGGTGGGGCTTTTGAAGGATGATTGAATCATGGGGGCACTACAGCTAAATGTGAAGTTAGGGGATGTGGCCTGGTCAGAAGAGGTGAGGGGAGAGTCACTGGGCACATGACCTGGAAGGGCACATCTCCTTCCCTGGCTTCTGCCTTCTTGCTCTGCTTCCTCGCCACCACAAAGAGGGCAGCTGTCCTTTGCTAAGCCCTCCATTATGCTGTCCTGCCTCGGAGCGGACTGACTGTGGGCAGAAACCGTGGGTCAGGGCAAACTTCTCCTCCTTTAAATTGTGAGTATCAGGTATTCTGCCTCGGCGATGAGAAAATAACTGGGATGAACAAAAACCAACAAGAAACCAAGAAAGAACTTCTCATGAGGTTTTTCCAACATATTTAAAGGATTTACAGCATAATAATATAATTCTATATACATCGATGGTGATGTATATCAATTGGCACTATTTTACTAAAAATAAAATAGGGCCAAAATACCTGAATTCTCTGGTCCTTCCTTCCTCAGTCAGCCACCTTCTCTTTAACCAGAAAGAATCAGAATTTTGCATTTGGTGTTTCGTCATTGCCATAAAAGTCTCGCATGCATGGCATTGCTTCCCATTTTTAATATTATACAGATTGCAATGTATCCTTTTGCAATTTTGTATTTTAAAAACAGCATTATATTATATTTATGATATTCATCCATGCTTACAGATAATAGTTCCAGCTCATTCCTTGAAACTGCTGTTTTGTATTAAGATGGCTGAGAAGACCTCAGTGTATTTGTCCATTTTCCTCTGCATATGCACCGGGGCTGTTTCTAGATATTTGACATTTGATATTTGAGGCAGCCTTTCTTTGCACATCCTTGCCCATGTCTCTCTTCTTGAATTGTAGATTGCCTTACATATCTAGAAGGGAATACTTTGAGGGTTATATGCATCCCATATTTTGCCTTCCCATTTAAATAGTTATTTTTGCACTTCTCAAGTGATTTAGTTTAATAAAGACAAGCTTTGAAATTAGTATTGCAGTGAATATATTAATTGCTCTCTTTAAGTTTGCCCTTGTCATGTCTTATTAAGAAATTCTTTCCTAAGTGAAGTCATAAAATATTCTCCACTGTTTTCTATTAACTGCTTTCAAGTTTTAATTTTTTTTATACTTAAATCTTTTATGTGCCTGTGATTATTACTTATGGACTAATTAAGAGATCCAGTTTTATTTTAACTTGTGTATGGATAACCAAATATCCCGGTCTATTTGAAGCACTATGTAAAAATGAGCAAGGCAAGAAAATAAATGGTCAGAGGTCATTTGGATTACAACCATGAGTAGTTTAGAATTGACTGGGCTCTGTATGACTTTGGGAAAGCCAAGCCTCATGGAATTTAACTCTAGTCAGAGAAGGGAGCAGGGAGGTTCTCCTCTGGTCTTTGCTGAGCCTGCAATTGGTAGAAGCAGACACAGGACCCTCCCGGTGAGGGGTCAGCACTGGGCAGCAGACAGAGGAATTGTCTCTCGCACAACTGTGGCAGAGAACCTGAGGCAGTGAGTCTTTTTGACCATTTGTCATTTCAAATGTTCTTCATTCTCTAACCTATGCCTTGGACTGCTTATTTATTTACATTATTTAAGGCATCCTTTAGCTTAATGTTTTCTAGACTTTTTGTCTTGTGAGATGGCATTTAATGTTTGTGTACTTGCTGCTTTATATTGGGTCTCCATGGAGGAGGAGAGAAGCTGTTATCTCTGGGTCTTGAAGAAGAAAGATAAATGTAAGTCAGGCTGTCATCCCTGCCAGTCATCTCAGGCACTGGAGGGGAGGCGGTGGCCAGGTAGCAGCTGAGTGCAGATTAATTTCTTTTTGCCTGTTTCAGCTGGAGATCAAGAAGTTATTAGGGATGAAAAGTGACTTTATGGTATTCTGGATAGACAAATGAAGGCTTTTTGTCAAAACAAGCAAATAAAACCCAAGTTCAACCTAAACCAATGAAACAACAATAAAAAACTCCAAAAAACAAAACAAAACACCCAAAAAAATTAAAACGAAAGTCCCCAAACAACAAAAATATAACTGATGTATCTATCTCATCATTCAGAATCTTTAAAAATAATGATTTATTAATTAATTTGGGGACTAATAAGTGAAGGACTGTCATGGTCATCAGCCAAAAGTATTCCTTACGCAACAATTTATATCATAGTTTCATACCTTGTTCTTCATTTAGCTCCTCTACTTGGCAACATGTGTATCTTCCTTTAGAAAATAAACTTTTCTTCACCCTTCAAAACCAGCTGAAGTGTCAAATGTTCCAAGACCTACATTCATTCTGAGCTAAGAATAAAACGAGCCAGAAAACAGCACCCAGCTTGTTCCTAAAATCTTTCCAAGTTGTATCTCAGGCTACAGAGTCAGAAGCCTAGAAGTGGTCTGAAATGACCCCGAGTACCTGGCATAACTGAAAGTCTCCAGCTAGAAGAGGAGCATGAAGAAGAGGAACAGGCCTCGCAGAGCTGGAATACAGCCGAGGGTGAGGCTGGCACTTGTGGGGTCAAGAATTACCTCGGAGTTCCACCTGGGCCAAGGGCCCTAATGCAGACGATTCTACTAGGGCCTGGTTATGACCAGCTGCCCTCTAAGACTCATTTTCAGGGGTTGGTTGGATCCCTTTGCTACCAGGTTGACAGGGGGGATGGTGAACTGGCTGCCTCTCTCCTTGTTATCAGCCCTGAATGAAGCTCTTTGTTTTTGCAAAAACCCAGAAGCTCGGTATTGGCTTCTATGCACATAGAAAGTCCTTGCTGTTATCAAGAGATCCTTTTGGACACTAGGCACTGCACACCAGCGTGATCCCCTTGTGTGTCATTCTTTCTACTGGTCTGTGCATCCCAGGCTTGGATGTGTCCTTTTCATCCATGTCTTCTCTTCTTTGTTCTTTGCACACGCACTACACACTGACACACATATGCTCTCTCACACACCCACACCACTTGATCTCTATTTCTGTTTACTTACCTGTTGAACTGAACTGACATAAAAGTCTTAACTGATAACCAGACAACAAGCAGTAATGGAAACTCTGTAAACTTTGGGGTCAGAGTGGATTGGTTCAAATCCTGCTTTGGCCACTTATTGCCTGGATCACTTTGCATGTGTTATTACTTATATCTTAGTTTGCTGTTTGATAAAATAAGAATTAAAACTAGAGTTAGGTTGGGATTAGTCACAGCTCCTTTCACTGGAAATATCACAGTAGAACATAGATTTAGGGATACTTTCCTTCTTTTAAAAATGTTTTCTCATAAGTTATTTTCATTTTTAAAGAGGACTATCGATGAAGGTCCCTTTGCTCAGCAAAAGATCAAGTTGCATGTGCTCCTTACCCCTGGGGCATCTGCTGGTTCCTGTGGTGAAGAATGACTGCCTGCTTTGGTATCTGATTCCTGTGATCAGAAGCACCAGACCCACCAGAGAGGTCAGGAGAAACACAGTATCTCTGAAGTCTTGAATCAGAAATGTGCACTTTTGGAAGATTCCCCAGGAAGTTCAAATGCCCATTCCAGTTTGAGAAGAGCTGAGACAGAACAGGTGCTGAACCCTGATTTGAATAATTCTAGGAAATTTATTCTAATGTCTATGCTAATGAAAGGGAAGGATGGGGAAATGTAGATTAGGTGATGAGATGAAGGATGGGCTGTAACAGCTCTGATTGATGCTGTTTTCCTGTGGTGTCTTATTTCATGTGTGTGCCAGCCTCGAGGGTCTGGAGTCTGTGCGGCAGCCACTGTCCCCAGAGAAACCTGCCAGAATGCCCACTGTGATCTGGAAACAGCAGCTTGATTTCATTTCTCTGCCCTTGGTTCTTTCTTGTGCTCATGTTAACAGACTGTAAAGGCTTTGTCTCCCCAGAAATACAAGGAGCTGAAACAATATTTTTCCTCTTCTGATGTTTTATTAAAAAAGAAGCTCCCTCAAACAAGGCTTTAATATAATATATATTGATTTAAAGTGTTTGAAGTCTCAGGAAACATTACTGCCTTTCAAAGAAGCAACCTTCACTGACATTTCTAGTCAAGTATATTGACCTGTTGGACCATCTTTTGCTTTTTTTCTTAAGCATCTGTAAATTTGTGCCATATTTGAAGGTGTTCCAGGTCAATCTGATATCTATACTCCGAAAGTAATCATTTCTGGCCTGTTCTGGAGCTTCCTTGCTGGCAGGTGAATGCAGGCTTGCAAGACCATCAGGGAGCCTCTTGCTCTATCCAGTGTGATAACTGAACAAAGCTTACTTCTGAGAGCTGGGCAGCTGCATAGGAAGCTTTTCAGTAGGAAAAATGGCTTTTATATCTTCTATTCTCTCTTATGTATTGGTTCACTAAATATTTTAAGGACACTTACAATACAACATGATCTTGGAGTAAAAAGATGAGAGAGTTTGTGCCTTCTAGAATTGAGACCACTGGTGACTCCATCATGACTCGGTGGCTTGCTGGGGAGCCTTGGGCCTATGAGGGCCTCCTCCTCCAGACTGGAGCAGGCCTGCCCAGACCACTGTTGGCTCTTTCATGGGTTGGCAGCTTTGTGGCTTGCTGGAAGCCTTGGGCCTGTTAGGGCTCTCTCCCTCCACCCCGAGTGGGCCCGCTCAGACCACCGGTGACTCCATCATGGCTTGGTGGATACTGAGGAGACTCAGGCCTGTGAGTGTCCTCTCCTCCAGACCAGAGCAAGCCCACCCAACCCACTGGTGATTCCATCATGGTTGGGCAGCTTGCTGGGGAGCCTCGGATCTTCACCAATACCAAGTAGAGCCAAAAATACCCATGTCACTGAGGAAAGCTCTGGAGATATAAAGGACACAAGAGCCAACAACCACATATACCTAGAAGACACCATAAGGAAAGACTTTTCCTTAAAAAGCATTGATACTTGTCTTAACATAACTTCCCACAAACAAAATATAAAATCAACATGGTGAACAAACTAAAAGGGGGAAATATATATGTGTACGAAGAAAATGACAAGACACAGAAGTAAGACACAACCCCAGAGCCCCAGCCCACCCAGAACAAATGCAGAGGACAAGGACATAGAGGAAATCAGAAGACATCCAACAAAACTCTCAGAAATGATAGCAGCAGAAGTTAAAAAATAGATGGGTGAGGCTATAGAGAATATCAGATAATTGCCCAAATTAAAAAAAGAGATGAAAAACATGAAAGACCTGCTAGTGAATTCAGAGTAGACAAATAAAAAACAGAGGAGCTTGGAAAAATGATGGAAAACTTGAACATTCAACTTAGTAAAGAAATGGAACCTGTGAAACAGATCCAAACAGATATCCAAGAAATCAAAAACTTCCTTGAAAGTATACGCAGTAGATTAAATGAAAGTGAAGATAGAATCTCAGACCTAGAAGACAGGTTAGCAATTAGTGACAATGAAAAGAAAGACCTCTTAAAAATAGCTAGAGACTATGAAAAATCACTACAACAGCTGCAAGATGATACAGAGAAGAACAATATAAGAGTGACTGGAGTGAATGAAACAGCAGTGGACAGTGCAAAGGACCTAAAAAGACTATTTACAGAAGTAAAGAGAGAAAACTTCCCAAGCATGAGAAGAGAATTTGACATACAGATAATTGAGGCATATAGAACCCCAATTACTCATGACCAAAATAAACCTACACCAAGACATATAATAATCAAGGTTCTAGAAATTCAACAAAAGAACAGAATACTGAAAATTGTTAGAGCAAAAAACAAAATCACTTACAGAGGAAAACCCATCAGAATCACAGCAAACTTCTCGACACAAACCTTTAAATCAAGGACAGCCTGGAGCAAAGTATTTCAAGTCTTAAAAGAAAACAATCTCTAACCCAGATTGATGTACTCAGCCAAACTATCTTTCAAATTCAACAATGAAATAAGATACTTTCATGACAAAGAACAACTGAAGAAATTTATGACCTTCAAATCACCTCTACACAATATTTTGAAGGATTTCCTAGAAAAGGAAAAAGGAAACTATACTTACAAGGAGATTAATGAAAAGAACCCACCAGGTAAGGCAAGGAGTTAAACTGAGGTGAAACACAGAACCAACCACAGAAAAGATCAATGGGAAAGATAAATCAATACATAACCATTGTAACCATCAATGTAAATGGTCTCAACTCACCAATCAAAAGAAGCAGAATAGCAGAGTGGATCAAGAAACAAGATCCATCAATATACTGCATACAAGAGACATATTTTACCCAAAAGGAAATTCATAGTCTGAAAATCAAAGGATGGAAAGCAATATTTCATGCAATGGGAACTCAGAAAAAAGCAGGGCTAGCAATCCTAATCTCAGACAAAGTGAACTTCAAAACAAGACTGATCAAGAGGGACAAAGAAGGCCATTACTTACTTCTCTAGGGTAAACTCCAAGAAGAAGAAATAACAATCATTAATATTTATGTGTCAAATGTTGGTGCACCTAACTACATAAAACAAATGTTAAGGACCATGAAAGATCAAATAAACACTAAGACAATTATAATGGGAGACTTCACTACCCCACTGTCACAAATAGACAGATCAACTAGACCACAAATTAACAAAGAAATACTAGAACTGTATCAAATCTGTGAACAAATGGACTTAGTAGATGTCTACAGAGTGTTCCACCCTACAACATTCTTCTCTGCTGCACACGGCTTGTTTTCCAAAATAGACCACATACTAGCTTATAAAGCATACTTAAGTAAATGTAAGGGAATTGAAATTATCCCATGCATACTATTGGACCATAGTGCAATGAAACTGGAATTTAATGGCAACAGAAACCAAAAAAAATCACATAAACACATGGAAACTAAATAACATCCTTCTGAACAACAGTTGGGTCAAAGAAGAAATTAAAGAAGAAATTAAGCAATTTATACAGTTAAGTGATAATGCCAGTACAACATACCAGAACCTATGGGATACAATGAAAGCAGTGCTACAAGGGAAATTTATTGCATTGAACTCACACATCAGGAAGACAGAATGAGCTCAAATAAACGACTTAATGTTGAGCCTCAAACATCTAGAAGAAGAAGAACTAATCAAACCCAAGCTCATATGAGAGAGAAAATTATTAAGATCAGAGCTGAAATTAATGCAATTGAGACTAAGAAAACAATACAAAGGATCAATGAATCCAAGAGTTGGTTCTTCGAAAGATTAAATAAAATTGACAAATTAAATAAAATAGCCAATCTTATGAAAAAAAGGAAAGAAAAGACCCAAATTCATGCAATAAAAAACGAAAAGGGTGAAGTCACAACTGACCCTACAGAAATCCAAAGGATCTTCAGCACCTACCTCAAGAACCTCTACTCAAACAAGATGGAAAACACTGAAGAAATGGACAGATTCTTAGAAACATATCAACTACCAAAACTGAATCAAGAAGACATAAGAATACTTAATAACCCAATGTCATCCACTGAAATAGAAGAGGTAATTAAAAACCTACCAACAGGTCCTGATGGTTTCACAGCTGAATTCTACAAGAAATTCAGAGATGATCTAATACCACTGCTCCTCAAACTCTTTAATGAAATTGAAAAGGAAGCAGTACTTCCAAAATCATTCCTGGAAGCACGCATTACCCTGATACTAAAACCAGAAAAGGACTCAACCGAAAAAGAGAACTACAGGCCAATTTTCCTAATGAACATAGACGCAAATTTCTAAACAAAATACTGGCAAACAGAATGCAACAAATTATCAGAAGATTATACACTATGACCAAGTAGGATTCATCCCAGGAATGCAGGGATGGTTCAACATACACAAATCAATATACGTAACACACCATATCAACAGTATCAAAGACAAAATTCACATGATTATCAGTAGATGCAGAAAAAGCATTTGACAAAATCCAACACCCGTTCATGATAAAAACACTACAGAAATTAGGACTAGATGGTCTCTACCTAAATCTCATAAAAGCCATCTATGACAAACCAACGGCCAACATTACACTAAACAGTCAGAAACTGGAAGCTTTCACACTAAAATCTGGAACAAGACAAGGATGCCCACTATCACCACTATTATTCAATAGAGTGCTAGAAACATTAGCCAGAGCAATTAGACAAGAGAAAGAAATAAAAGGAATAAAGATAGGAAAGGAAGAACTTAAATTATCATTATTTGTAGACAACATGATATTCTACATGGAAGATCGCAAAAATTCCACCAAAAAAACTTCTAGATTTAATAACTAAATTCAGTTGGATAGCTGGATACAAAGTTAACACCCAAAAGTCAATAGCATTCCTATATACAAATAAACTCACTGTGAAAGAAATAAGAGAAGATATACCTTTCACAATAACATCAAAAAAATGAAATACTTAGAGAAATTTATCTAACAAAGGAAGTAAAAGATCTTTACATTGAAAACTACAGTTCTCTAAAAAAGGAAATTGAAAGGGATATCAGAGAATAAAAAGATATACTGTGTTCCTGGGTAAGAAGAACCAACATAGTGAAAATGGCCATAATTCCTACATTACTATATAGATTTAATGTAATTAAAGTCAAAACACCATTAACTTACTTCGCACAATTAGAAAGGACAATCACGAAATTCATCTGGCACCAGAAGAGACCAAGAATAGCAAAAATAATCCTGGGCAACATGAGCAATCCTTGACCTGAAACTATACTATAAAGCTACTGTGATTAAAAACAGCATGGCACTGGCAAAAAGACAGACCCAAGGATCAATGCAACAGATTAGAAGATGCAGAAACAACTCCAAACACACTCAAATGCTTCATCTTCAACAAAGAGCCAAACACCCTCACTGGAAGAAAGATACTCTCTAACAAAAGGTGTTGAAAAAATTGGCTGGCCACATGCCCTAAATGAAAACTAGATACATGTTTCGCATCAGGTACTAAACTAAAATCAAAGTGGGTCAAAGATCTAAACATTAAAACAGAAACGCTAAATCTACTGGAGAATAGAATAGGAAGAACTCTTGAAGACATAGGGGTAGGAAAAAATTTATGAACAGAACCCAGACTGCACGAGAAACAATACAAAGAATCAGTGCTTGGGACCACATCCTATTAAAAGGCTTTTGCACAGCAAAATAAATCACCAATACAGTGGGGTGAAAACCCACAGACTGGGAAAAAATTTTTGCCAGCTATCCCCCAGACAAAGGCCTCACTTTTAGAATATACAAAGAACTCAAAAACATCAAACCTCCCAAATTTAAAGACTCAATCTAAAAATGGGCATCCAAGATGAATGAGCATTTCTCAGAAGAAGAAATAAAAATAGCAACTAAATACATGGAAATAGTGTTCAACATCACTAGTCATTTGAGAGATGCAAATCAAAACAATATTAAGATTCCATCTCACTCCAGAAAGAACAGTAGTTATCAAGAAATTAACCAATAACAAGTGCTGGCGGGGCTGTGGGGAAAAAGGAACCCTCCTGCACTGTTGGTGGGAATGTAGATTGGTCCAACCACTGTGGAAATCAGTATGGAGATTCCTCAAAAACTACAACTAGAGGTTCCATTTGATCTAGCTATTCCTCTACTGGGCATCTTCCCAGAAGAATTAAAATCATCAAACCACAGTGATATATGCACAACCATGCTTACAGCAACACAATTTGTAATAGCTAAGTCTTGGAAACAACCTAAATGCCCAACAACTAATGAATGGCTAAAGAAGATGTGGTTTTTCTACACAATGGAGTACTATTCTGCCATAAAAAGGATAAACTAGAAAGATTCATAGGTAAATGGATGTACCTTGAGAACATACTCTTAAGTGAAATAAAGCAGACACTCAAGAGTATACATCAAATTGTTTCTCTGATATGGGAAACCATAAGTGTAAATAAGGACAAAGAGGTGTAATAGATATTATATAAAAGGAAGATAATATTCAAAAGAGAGGAGAACTAGAAAGGGGGAAGGGGGAAAAGAAAGAAGGGGAAAGGGAAAAAATGGAAAATTATAAATAAACCTGCTGTAAATAGGGAAAGAGGGAGCAGAAGGGAGGGGTGGGGAAGAGGGAGGAAAACCAAAATACATCATGTACAGGTACAAAATAACCATGATGAATGTGACCATTATGTATACAATGTACCAATATATGCTCTTGGTTTAAAAAAAAATTCCAGAATTTAGGAGAGATGCAAGCACTGTTTAGTGAACTGTGAATTAAATATGATACAATTGATGGAATCGAAATAGAATGAGATCGAAGCGATGCACATAGAAAGTATAATCTTTGTCCTTGGGAGATCGGGGGGACTGTCTGAGTGGGTTTGGGCTCATGGAGCTGTAACCGGCCTTTGGAGGAGACCCCAGGTGCACTAGGAGGCAGAAGGACCTGCCGCCAGAGAGAGGGGCATCTGCGTGGGTCACAAGGAATCAGCGGTTCTGTTTAGGAAACCAAAAGCATTTCAACCTGCTTGTGGCATATGGCACAGGCTTTTGAATTTTTAAAGAAATTCAGTTGTGTCTAAAGCAAGCAATGCATTTTACACTGTGATCCACTATCCCTCAGGCACACACGCAAATGCAACTGCTACAAAAGACAAAAGCTTCACAAACTACTTCCTCAAACTTTTTGATGATTGTTTTAGTATCTCCTTCATATTTCCAAAATACAGAATTAAATGGTACTTCTTGATTTTTTTCACTTTTAGTTATGACCTGTTAACTTCCTGTTGAGGTAGAGTGTTTTACTCCCTCCTGAGAAGAGGATGTTTAGGTATTTTTTTCTCTGATGCTGTGCCTGGGGCTCAGCAAAGAGGGGAAAGGGGGCAGGGAGAGAGAAAGAGAGTGGGAGAGTGAGAGGGAGAAGGAGAGGGAGAGGGAAATGAAGAGGAAGAAGAGGAGGAAAAGAAGAAGGAGAAGGAAGGAGAAGAAGAAGGAAAAAGAGAAGGAGAAGGAGGCAGAGCACGGGTGTATAGGATGCTGGGGCTCTTGTCTCCTATGCAACGGGACGCCACTGGAGAGACTTAACCAAGACAGTCACATGGGCCACCTTATGTTTTAAAAACCACTTTGGCAGTTGTGGAGAGTGGATTGTAGGTGAGAGTGATCAGAGAGACCAGTGAGGAAACTCTTACACAGTCCTTGGAGACATGAGGAATTGCAGAGAATTGGCCAGCTAAAAAGTATGTTTTCCGGGGAGCATCATAATGGACTGAGAGTCAAGGATTTGGAAACAAAAAGAGAAGCAAGGATGCCTCCTGGGTTTTGGCTTGAGTAACTGGGTGGTTGGTGGGGCCATTTGTTGAAATGAGAAAAATTGAAGTTGGACTTTTGTGTCCTATGGAGCAGGGGAAGAGGTAGGCATCAAGAATTTTATTTTTATCGAGTCATTTTGAGATGACTACTGGCATCCAAGAGGAGATGTGGTGTAGATGTCTGAATAGACTAGTGAGGAGCTCAGGAAGATGCTTGAGTCTGGATGCGTAGAAGTGAGTGTCATTACCATGTGGGTGGTATTTAAAGCCACAGACCTGGCTGACATACGGGGACAGAAAGCAGACAGAGAATAATGAAGAACTTATTTCTCAGCTCAGTGTGCTCCAAGGGATCTAGCCAAGGAAAAGAAGATAGAAATTAA
This sequence comes from Hystrix cristata, assembly GCA_004026905.1. Lineage (NCBI taxonomy): Eukaryota > Metazoa > Chordata > Mammalia > Rodentia > Hystricidae > Hystrix > Hystrix cristata. The sequence goes on along the minus strand of PVJO010005711.1, from coordinate 25,135 downwards.
TATTCAAAACTGATGGGTAATGTGGTAGGATGAAGACTAAATAGTTGTGATGTCTTTAATCTTGGTAGGAATGTGTATTTTAAGAAGAATGGATTTTTCTGCCGTGTCAAATGCCTATGATCCAGAGAGAATCGTGGTGGCATTGGAAAGAGCAATTTTCTCAGGGGGCTGGCTTTGGGAGTATGGATGGTAGGGATGGAAGGACAATTATGAGGACTATGTGCTATGACACGTGCTAAATTAGAGCTCAGGAGACAGTCACACTGCAGAGGCACCTGCCCTTGTCAGAGAAGTCGGGAAGGTGCCCCTGAGGAAGTAGCTCTGAGGTCTGACTGGAAGTCTGAACGATGAGGTCAGGTCAGCTATGTGAGAAGTTGGGAATGCGGAAGACTGTTTTAGGAAGAGGGAACAGGACTGAAAATGTTCCTGGAATTTCGAGAGCAGTCTAGGCTGGGTGATGATCTGTACTGTGTGATAGTCTCAGCTCTTCGGTCCTCCTAAAGAAGATTTGCCAGAGATCGACAGAAGGGATTCATATTCAGAAAGTAGTAACTTTTTTTTTTTTTTAAACAAGTACTTTACTGAGTAACAGACACTGTGGCTTTATTAGAGAAAACGCGAGTGGACAGTGCCTAGTATGAAAACTGCCACTACCAGTAAGGAAAGTGTGCACTCAAGAAGGGGGGATGGGCAGATCCACGGATGGCAACTACAGGGTCTTCCAGGGCTGTATCCTCTTTTGTCTTCCTGTAATTTGAAGGAGCAGTTGAGGGTTATTGCTAACTGGGCTTTCTCCAGTCAGCAGGGAGACTGCACCTTTACCTCGGAAGGGGGAGTTTTTAGAACTTATGTGGTATTGGCTAGAATAAACATGACAGCTGAAGCCCAGTGTGGGACTGGGCTCAAAACCACAATGTGAATGTATGTAGATGATGAGAGGGTAGGTTGGGATGCTGTGGGTCAACTTGGGTCTGTGCTTGCCCGCGTCCCACGGGCATGAGGCTGTAGGCCGGGTAACTTGGAAGGGGCTTGATGTGCTCTTGTCAAGAAATTTTGAGATTTTCATCTCAGAAAACTTTAACCTCTGTCTGTAGGTACAAAGCTCCCTCTGTCGGCTCACCCACTATTCTCCCAGTTTATACCTAGTTAGATATTCACTCTAACAAAAAGATTCAGACAGTGGTGCGGAGAAGAGAGCTCAAAGGAATGAAAGAAGACCCGGAATATGGGTAAATGGTGTGGTGGGAGGAGGGGCCGAGGGGGTGCAGAGAGCTTGGGCTTTGCAGGCCATGCTAATCTCATCTGTCTGTCCCAAGTGTAACAGATGTTATTGAGAGCTTTGCCCAAAGAGAGCCCTGTGGCTTTGAAATGCCAGTAAACACTATCTGAGCCACAGAATGGAGGTGGGTGGGTGGCTAAAGTGAGTCTTGGTTCAACTGAGAAATGGTAGCAATTTTTTCCTAGGCAAGGGTCAGTGAGGGATTATGTCACAGAAGCCCTTCACAGAACAAAGAAGCAAGTTCAACTCCACCAACAAAAGTGTCTCAGCTTTGGAAATGGGCGCAGTTTTTGCATTTGACAGTATCCCATGTTAATGAATTCTGTTGACTAATTGTTCTTAGGAGAAACTGAACTCATTCAAACCATTAGGTTTGACATGTTAAATTAATCAGATCTCCTAAGGGGTTTCCAACTTCTGAAAGCCTCAGATCAGGATTGTATCCACATTTTTCAACACTGTTTTTGACATGATATGCAAAGAAAAATAGCCTCATTCATTTCTGTCTATTTTCCAGTGTACTTCTGGAGGCATGGGGGGTTACAAATGATCTCCCTGTTATTCAAGATAAACTGATTGCCTTAAACTTGACTTTATTTGCAATCTATTATTTACCAATAGGAGGCTTAAAACCCAATGTTTTAAATGTTGAAAACTATAATAGATCTCCTTCCCATTCCTTTCATTTCATATTACATCATTTCTGATTTTGATATTGCTTTAGAAAAATATTTTCTCTTCTTATAATGAGATATGTTGTCTATAACACATTTCCTATTGCACTGACATTTTCCTTTAATGGAACTCGACTTGAAGTATCCATTTTTGGCTTGGAACAAAATGAGATTCTTTTGCTGAACTGTTGCATTACCAATCTCTGCTGTGCTGGTTTCAGCTCTTCAAAACCCCAAGTGATACACTTAATGGATTTGTTCCCACATCTGACCTATCTCTTCATATTTCTGATGCATCCTAAATATTCCCTTCCCAAATCTGACTTTGATGATTTTTTTACTAAGCTCTCTCCTTTCATTTTTAATGCCTCAGGTAAAGTTTATCACTATCTGTTCATAAAGATGTGGTTCTTGATTTGGGACATACAATACCTAAAAATAACATTTGCAAAATTTAGATAGACTCAACTTCTAAGGGGGCCTTTTGAACAAAGATCTAACTACTTGGCCTGCCGTGTGTGAAGTTTCAGCCTGAAGGAATGCTCTGTTGTTTGGAGCAGGACACACTTGTTCTCTTGCTTGGTCTGTCTTTCTGCCCTGTACCTTCTAAAATCTCTTCACTTACTTTTCTCTGTGCCCGTCTCATACTTATCTTGCCATTGTTCTCTCAGAAAGGTTTACAGTTGTATTTTTTCTCCACTCTCTATTGTAACTCAGAGATTACATTCATTCCTCTCGTCCGCTCTCTGTGTTTTCTATCCCATTTCATCATAGTTTATAGCTTATATTTTCATCCACTTCATGTTGCTCATACTTCTACTGTGCAAGCTTGTCGGGCACCATTCCTTCTTGTCTTACCTGTGCCAGCCAACACACACTGTGCCCTCACTACACAGGTGCTCAGCGTTACTCACCAGAATTTCGTACCCGGGTGAGACAGGATGTACTTCCTTTGGCAACATCCCCGAGAAAAGGGTGTCTTCAGGCTGGACTCAACAGGAAGACTGCCTGAAGCTTTGTGAGATGGAATTAGCTCATGGAAAAAGACTGGTTTGAATGAAATTTTCAAAGTCCTTCAGTGATGTCTATAAGGAATTTACGTTAGGTTTTCTATTAAGTACTCTATTAGGTACTTACTAGGAGCCTTCGGTTATTCAGGTCCATTACACTCATTAATCTCCAAAACAGTTACAGGAAGGAAAACATTATTATCCCTGTTTTGTTGATGAGAAAATCAGAATTCAAAATTTATAACTTGTCCAGGATCACATGGCTAATACTTAAGTTGCACAGATGTTTTTTAACCTTTTATTATGAAGACTTTTAAACATAAATTTAGTACTTCTCACCCATCTTCATCATTTATCAACATCATGTCATTCTTCACCTGACATCCTCTCATTCCCTTTGTGTTTTTTTTTTTGACAGGGAAATAATTTAAATAAATCTAAGATGTCACATTTCTTTGTATGTGCACATGTCCATATGTATCTGTCATAGATACAAACTGAATTCTATCATCACAATGAGCGAAATGAACAGCTACTTTAATAATGGTATAATACCAGCTAATATTTAACTCAAGCCATCATGGCTGATAACCCTTATCCAGCTGATTGTTTCACTAGGTGTCAGCAGCTGTGGATTTCTACAGTTCCATCATTGCTGGCACATTCCTTAGAGTGGTCCCTGCATATCCATGGCAGGTATGTTCCAAAAACCTGCCGATGCCAGAACAAGAGACGGTGCCGAACCCTCGGGGTGCTACTGAGAAGTGACTAACAGGCATGATTTTATCATGTTAGGCAGAGTGCTGTGCAACTTAACACTGATAAATTATTTCTGGAGCTTTCCATTTATTACTTTTGGACCATGGCTGATCACAAGTAACTGAAACTGTGGGAAACAAAACCCCGGAAATGAGGAGATCACTACAGTCAGCATTTTGTTACTAACAAGAATTTTTCCTCCATGAATTATTTGGTAACTCTGAACTATGGCTCATGTCCAAAATGCACATTATCTGCTTAATTCTGACTTTTTACTTACCAAGTTTCAGAATCACGAGTAGGTACACTATTCAGCAGGAATGCAGGAGCCTGTGATTTCAAATGCTGCAAGAATAATAGCAAAGTCTAAAACTCCTAGTTCTCGTTTTGCAGTGAAGTGGTTAAGGTGCTAGCATCCCTGAGGTTGCCTCATGCTGCTGTTTCAGGAAAGATGTTGGGGGTCACCAGGAAACACCCAGTACCACTTCATAGCAGTTTTTGCTCTTTGATTAACCATCACAGTCATGGGTTCTCAGCACTCAGGTGGCCGGAAGTTAGGTGTAACTAATAGGCTGGTGCCTGAGCCATATTTGTATCTGTTCATTCCTTCAGCCCCTCCCCACCTCCCCTGCTCCTGGCTGCAGGGGCTGGAGGACTCACAGAGCCTTCTTGCTGTAGCATACCCTTCTAACTCACTTTCTGGAACAATCCACCATCTTTGCAAGAAGAGGGAATTGTGTAAGTAAATACAGTATTTCCTCTCTAGTCCCAGGGGAGTAGCCTCTGTCAGCATCAGCAGAAAATTGTAGATTGGAAGTGACTCGATGTTTCTCCTGAGCTTGGCTGGGCACAGCAGCTGGAAACAAACAAGTTTCTGTGTGCCCATGCGAATATCTGAAAATAATTTGTTTTTCCCTATGCTTTCAAAATGAAAATGATTAAAAAGAAAAAATCCTCCAGGAGGCAACAGTGCAATTGCAGAAGGTTCCATTAACAGCTCTTGTTGCGTTTACTGCTCTTTGAGTCTGGGGACACGGACACGGGGCAGGGATGTCTTCAGCCACCCTTGGAAAGGCTAGGCCCTCTCCAGACCCTCATTCTCTCTATATTTTCAATATTCTTACTCATCTTAAGTGGGAAGATCAGTCTTCTCAATGCCATGGATTGGATGAGAGATAGTCAGAACTGTAACATCCTATCACCCCCCCTTTCCCCCAACACACACTACCCTTACCAGAAAAATGAAAGAGATGAGAAGATTTCTGAACATGGATGTTTGGAGGAGGAGGAGGAGGGGGAGGAGGAGGAGAGGGGTGTGTCAGGGTAGATGGCATCCAGGAATACAGCAAGAAGGGAAGAGGCCCAGGTGTATAGTGATTCAAGGTCTCCAAAGGAGAATGGAGAAGTGTGACGGCCTTAAGACAGATGCCTCAAGGGGAGAGCCCAGAGTTCCTCCTCCTCTTTATTTCTCTGTGCCCCCAAAGGAATAGCTCTTTGCAGATGGTCCAGTATTGAGTCTTTTGGACAGCCAGCATCTGTGGGGTAGTTGCAGGAGGCAAGGGCACAGGGAGCATTGGATCCTTGCTCCTATGTCACATTTAAGCGGGCTCAGGGCCCAGAATTTCAGTCCAGGTTGGCTCTAAGGCAGTGACATCATGGAGCAAGGGTGTGGCAGAGGAAAACTACTCACCTTGTGGCAACCAGGAAGACAAATCAGTAAGGAAGAGCCAGAAGGAAGCCAGAAAGGGACCTCATGGTCACCCCCCACCATGACCAATTTCTTCCAACTAGGCTGTGCCCCTTAATAGTTCGTTCATTTATGAACTCATCAATAAAGTTAGCATCTTCATAATCTGATCATCCTGCCAGGTGTCTTTTAATCCAGTTAAGTTCACTACTAAGATTGCCATACCTTCCTTCTTTGCAAGGTACTGATGGGGCCAACAGCAGTCAGCAAGGTTGGCCAGTGTGCACTCTTAGCGGCTTCTTATTTCCTGTCAAAGAAGTGGGTAAGGTGGAGGCAGCATTTAGAACCAGCATTGTCCAGGCTAGATGTTAGGGGCACCTCCTCAACAGGCACACATAGAGAACTTGGGTATGTTGGCCTTTGTGAACTCCAGGTACTTCTACCCTTTGAAATTCGTCTCCTTCCCTCCCAGAATTTTATTCCACAGTAACAAACTTCTTCATCATAGAAAGATTTATTTTGTTTAAAACATATTGCACATGTGGAACATAATATTTAATGAATGCTTGAATGGATGAGTGCAAGAAGTGGTGACAAAAACTAAAATAGGGAGCAGGAACAATCTCAGAAAGTCCTCCAGAATGCGTAGATTAAATCATGTTGCTTTTCCAGGGTGCCTCTGTTTATAGGCCTGCTGGGGTAGTTGCAGGAGGCAAGGGCACAGGGAGCATTGGATCCTTGCTCACAGACCCCAAGGGTGCAGCAGAGAAAAACTACTCAGAGCCCTGCTCTGTCTCCAGGGATTGGGCTCTGTGGGGTGACCTGGCTGGTGACTGTCAGCTCATTGAGGTTCCATTCTTGGTCCGTTGACCGTAGCTCAGTTCTGTTCACAGCTCTCTTCTTTGAGTCCTTTCCAGCCCCATCTCAGAGTACAAGGAAGCATTCTGCATATAACCCTTTCTAGAATACACTAAACTGAGCTGCAAGTGCTCTGTCAATGAAAGGCATGCAAAGCTCGGGAATTTATATTTGTTTGGTCTAGGAAGGCCTTTCGGAAACATTAATCAGAAGCTGCTGCCATCCTTGCCTGAGCCACTGTGAGGCAGACATTAGAAGATGGTGACATGGACCGTGCTCCAGAGAGATTATAAACATACAGAGGAAATAGGCGGGCATGTGAGGCTGAAGCCTACACAAGGCTTGGCTGTGCACAAGTGTGTGCTAAATGGGGGCTGGTGGCACAGGGGCCCTGGGGTCACCACAGAGTCCCTGGAGGGCTTGTGGAAATGCAAGTGCACAGATCGCATCCTGTCCCACTCAAGACCAGTATTCAGAGCCCAGAAGCCAGGCAGCTTGATATTTTAGTATTATTTTCCAAAACGGAAGGACTTAATTGTAGGTTGATAGGACAAATAAGCAGAAAGCATGGGGTTCCCCTGTAACCCCTTCTCCGTTTCCTCTGTCATTAACATCTTGCGTCAATGTGGTACTTTTCTTAAAATTGATGAGACAATGTGGCGACTTTATTCTTAATTAAAGTACATAGTTTACATTGGGATTCCTTCTTGGTCTTACACATTCTATACATTTTGACAAATGCATGATATCATGTATTTACCATTATAGTATCATACAGAATCGATTCACTGTCCTAACATTCTCCTGTTTCCAGTTTATTCATCCTTTCCTCACCCCTCCCCCAATCCTTGACAACCACTGATATTTTTAATTTTATCTTTTCTAGAATGTCATCTATCTGAAATCATATAGTGCTGTCAGATTCCTTCTTTCATTTAGTAATGTGCCTTTGTTTCCTCTATGTATTTTTGTGTCTGAAGCATTTCTTTTTATCTTTGAATAATGTTGTATTGCATACATGCTAAATACAGTTCGTTGCCTAGGTATTCACATACTGAAGTATATTTTGGTTATTTCTAATTTGGGGCAATTATGAATAAGGCTGCCACTAACACTGTGTGCAGGTTCTTGCATGGACACAAATTTTCAAATGATTTGGGTAAACAGGCGTGCAATTGTTCGATTGTATGATAAGATTATGTTTAATTTATAAGAAACTGCCAGCTGGGTGTGGTGGTACACACTGTAATCCCAGCATTCCAGGAAGTTGAGGGAGGAAGACTGCAAATTCATGCCCTGTCTGGGTGATTTCTTGAGTCCCTATCTCAAAGTTAAAAAAAAAAAATAAAAAGGGCTTGGGATTTGGCTCAGTGCAAAGGCCCCGAGTTCAATCCCCAGTACCACAAATAAACAAAAAAACCAACAACAACAAAAAAGAAGTGGCCATCTGTCCTTCAAAGTGGCCGTACCATTTTACATTTCTACTAGCAATGAATGAGTGTTCCTGTCGCTCCACATTCTTGCCAGCTTTTGGTGTTGTCAGTGTTTTGGATTTTAGCCAGTTTGATAGGTCTATAATGGTATCACGTTGCTATTTTAATTTGGAAAGATATTTCAGATTAAGCATCATTTCCTATGGTTATCATGTGCCATCTTCTTTGATGTATCTACCAAATCTTTTGCCCACCAAAACATTTTTTGAGTTTTAAGAATTTGTGCATTTTTGATATAAGTTCTTTATCATATATTACTTTGTGATTTTTTTCCTCCCAGGTTGTGCTACGTCTTTTTACTCCCTTAAAGTTCTTTAAGAGATGCTCCGTGGGTTAGAGAAACTCTAGGCTGAACTTCCAGGTGCTGTGGGGTTCAGAACTGAAAGGTGGAGTTGTCAAAGACAACTTCCTAGAGTTGGTCCCTGCAGCCACTTAGAACAGCCTCCACACTGCATAAAACCTAGAAGTGTTTGTAAGAGGAAATAGAGTAAAATAAAAACACTAAATCAGGTATGGGTCTTCAAATGACTCTTAAAGATGGAGAAAGTATTAGATAGCAGGATGGCTTGGGATTCCACCAATTAGGTAAGTCTGAGAAAAAGTCCCTGTATAAACATAACCAGGAATGTTCTTGGAGAGAGAAGGAAAGAACCATAGGATAACACAGAGAAACTGATCTTTAACAGAGAGAAAGAATGTGGAGTAAATAGAGCAAAGCGTTAAAACAGCATAACAATAAAAACAAAGACCCATGATACCTACTTACAAAGACAAGTGATACACGATATATTTATACATATATAATGTATCTGTGTGTTTGTACATACATATGTGTATACATATTTAGGTTTATACATGTTTTGATAGCATGCTTCAAACTTCCAATGACTGCTGAACCTAAAATTACTCTTATGCTTTGCTATCATTTTCCAGTTGGCCTTGTGTTCTCATTGTGCTCCTTCTGCTCCCTGAGCCGTGAGGGTCACGGGCCCTGGACTCCTGGAATAACACAGACAATACAAGGGCTGGACTGGCTTCCGGAACCACCGCTAGCATCAAGGGACCAGGAACTGTACTATCTCAAACAAACCTGAGGGAAAACCCTTCTGAGCGTTTTCAAGCCAGTCCCCTTCTACCTCCTTAGTATTCTTTCCCACACATATTCAGCCCCTTCCCAATTTCATCATAAGCCACAATTCATGATAAAAATGGCATTCTGACAGGCATTTCTAAACTGTCTTTCAAGTCTCCATCTAGAGCCCTTTCCTACTTTCTGGAAGTTTCTTGGCAAGTTGAGGTAGTGAACTCCACTAAAGAAAACAGTGATATGTTCCAGATGGATCTTCATACTTTGAATATCTTGGTTCCACTTCAATGTACACACGTCCATGCCAACATCCTCATATCAAAATAGTACGTATGCTGAAGTTCCATCAACAGCAGAGACAAAATGTAGGAGAAGTGAAGGATCCCATCCCTAATTACAATGCATAGAATTACACAATCTCGGAGAATAAGTGCCCAGACATGGCTGGGCCCTCAGGCAGGGAGAGGCAGGACGAAGGGAAAGGCATGAAGTGGATCAGCTTTCACCAGTATTTATGGCAGAAAGAGATACAGATCCTGTGGACTGTGTGCACACACTGCCCATTAAGCAGGGTCTCCAGGGCTGGCTCCAGTTCGGGGGACCATTTTCCCTGTTATGTGCTCTTGGCTTTACAAACTTCCGGGACCTGAAGCAGAAGTCAGGGCACCCTGACTGCCCTCTCTAGAGGGGTGTGCTGCAGGGGGAGCATTCATCACTACGTGAAGAGCTGAGTTTAAAGAAAAATGAATGCTGTGTTGGAGAAATAAAATGCCTGCTGCTTGTGTTTTCCTCCTCATTAATACCAACTGAATATTTCCATTTCTCTCAGCTTCTCTGAATTCCAAGCCGGGCATCCATTTTAAGACCCACAATTAATCACCTGATGGGAGGAGGGTAGGAGGTGAGAGGGAGGGAGTAGACCGAGGTGGTAGGAGAACTGAGGCAGCAGAGTCTGTGGGAAACAAAATTATAGCTGCATGAGAGGCTCGCCAGATGGGCGGTAATTTCCACTCATCCACATGTCTCCATTCTGCTATGTGGAAACAGCGGGAAAACAAGTGTGTGGACTTACAGGACCGTGCACCTTCGTTTGCCCGCATGGGCTGCGCAACTCGGGTGGCTGATGCCAGAGAAAGCACACTGGTAGGAATTTCAGTTTTCAAATGAGGAAATGTTCATCTGGCCCTTGAAAGAGAAATGTGTGCCTGGAAGGTGAGCACACACATCCAGCCTGGAGCGCACCTCCTTCCCGTCACGGCGAACCTCGGCAGGGAGGGCGGGCACCTGAGACCGCCTTGCCAGTCCCAACCCCACCGAGAGAAGTGGGTTTGCTCCTCTCCGACTGCTTTGTTGCTCTGCCTCTCCTTCTGAAGAATGGATAGGTGGGTGAGCACTTGCTGCCTATTTAGGGAGACAAAGATGCTGCTTGTTAATTCTAAGTTCAATACCTACTAACGCAACTGTATATTTTAGGAAAAAACTTGGAAGCAGTTTCTTCTTCCTCCTTTTGCCCATGAGGTCAAGTGTGTTAGCTTTCTATGAAAGTGGCAACATACTTGTGATAATTTACAAGGCAGAAGGGTTTATTTTGCCCACAGTTTCAGGGGTTTTGGTCTATGGGCAACTGACTATGTAGCTTTTGAGCCTGTGGCGATGCAGAGCATCAAGACGTGAGCATGCGGTGGAGGAAATGCTCACCTCCTGGAAGTGGGAAGCAAAGAGAGGAAGAGGAAGCAGCTGGGGTCCCACTACCCTGTTCAAGGGTGCGCCCGCAGTGAGCTGAAGACCTCTTACAGGTGCCACTTCTTGAGGACTCTACAACCCCCCGACAGCGCCACAGGCTGAAGACCAAGCCTTCAACTGAGCCTGTGAGGGATGTTCAAAATCCAAACTAGAGCATCAAGGGAGATCTGCAATCATTTTTTAAGTCATGGTGCTTGATATAGTTAAAATACCAGTTTTCCCTTATTTTCTTAATCACAGAGTAATATTTTACTGGGCATCTGTGATGGGCAAGTCATTTTGGGATACACAGATAAGTATGGCATAGTTAATGGCTTCCAAGATCTCTAGTCCAGAAGGAGAGACAGGCAGTAAATACTGACATTCCCAGGAGAAGCCCTATTGAAGCTTTTGATACTGACTTTGTAGCTTATCATTCCCTTTGTAGCATGCAAATTAAAATGGAAAAAACTCACCTCATTCAGTTATTTTACAGTGCTTAGTCCTTAATTAGCCAAAAAATTAATAATTCAACAAATATTTATTGAATATTTATTAAATATCAGTGATTCTCAGGGAGCTTACAGTTATGTAAAATAATGGTAAAGGGAGCGAAGGAGGAAGTAGGCAAAGAGGGAGACTGGGGAGGAGCCACAGTACTTTCTAGAGGTGTCCAGGGAAGGTCTCATTAAGAAGGGGACATCTGAACACAGGAGCGTGAGTGACACAGACATCTGGGGAATGAGAAAGTGAATCGAGTCTTAGGCAGGAACGAGCTGGGCACAGTCAAAGGATTCCCGGGAAGCCAGGTGGGTCTTGGAAGAGGTAGGAGTGATTAGGGGAGCAGATCTGAGGGGTTGTGTTCGGAGGCCTGACTGTATAAGTCCTGGTGAGGGTTTTAGATTACACAGAGCGACTAAAGCTCCTGAGACAGCTGACTACATACCAAAGATGATTAATGTTCACTATAATGAAGTAGTAGTATTGAGGTTTCCAGGCTTTACGGCCACCCTGTATAAGGAAAGAGGTGGGCAGAACCAAAGAAAGACTCCAGACCTGGCCAGGAACTAAGAAGACTGACATAGCGGTGGGTTTTGAGAAAAGGAGGGCAGGCCCTGGCTTCATTTTACCACATCTTTTCACTGGCGTGGTGGGACTAGCCTAGAGGGTGGCCAGGGCAGGGCAGGGATGGCATGGAGACAGTGTTGGTGGAAGGTGTTGGTACCCTGTACCATGATGGAGACGGTGCCAGTAGGATTGATGATGGACTGTGAAATGCATGAGAACTAAAAAGGACAAGGTGACGTGGGCTCTTGTTCTAGGTGACTTTTGGTCCCAAGCAGGCATACGCTGGGATGGGAGGGCATGGGGAGAGCATGAATGAGAAGGGCCTGGGGAGGAAAGAGGAGTTGGTGTGGGCTTATGTTTTAGAAAAGGAAATGAATGGGAATAGGGAGAGGACAATGGATATAGGAATCTTGCTTTTGGGGAGGGACAGAGGACAGCAGGACCTGAAAGTACCCAGCGTGTGGTGTCGCTTGCAGCTGTGAGCAGGCTGACTCATGCTGAATAAGTACAGATAAAGCAGGAGCGTGAGAACTGAGTTCCGGACACTGCGGCGGGCAGCATTGGGAAGGTGAGGAGGGATCTGGAAAAGGGGCCGAGAAAGACTGAATAGTAGGGTAGCCGAGGGAAACGAGCTCTTGAATGCCAAGGGAATGAAACCTTTTGGGGACACAACAGTCGACCTTGATAAGCTGAGAGGCTGACTCAATGGGAGGACTTTATTTTCTTTTTTCATTTTTTTGCCAAAATTCAAAGTTGACTTTTATGCCTCCACATACTAAGAACAAGTGGTAGTTTTCTTTTGTCTCTTTTTCTAGGAATCAATATTTTCAACTCTTCATATATATGTATATATATATATACACACATATATATTATATATATAAAATATGGCATGTATATATATATGTATACATACACACACATATATAAATATGGCATGTTGTCTTTGTGCTGCTATAGCTAAATATATTAGACTGGGTAATTTTTAAATAAAGGTAATTTATTTTCTCACAGTTTTGGGGCCTGGGAAGCCCAGGATGAGAGAACCAGAGCTTTGGCATCTGGAGAAGGGCTGTTGTCTGCTTCATAGAAGGTGATGTTGATGTGTCCTCGTGTTGGGGAAGGGCACACAGGTCCCCCTCACCTCTTTTACAAGGCAGCAGTGCCATTCATGAGGGTGCCACACTCATGACTTAATCACCTCCCAAAGGCCCCCCCCTTCTTAATACCATCACTTTGATGATCACCTTTCAACATTAATTTTGGAGGGACACAAATATTCAGATCATAACACATGTAATTGTTAGAGGAAAAATCAAGATAAGAAAAGAAAAGATGAATTTGGACTACTAGGCTGTGGGCTGGGGCCAGTTGCGGTATTTGTATTTCATGTTTTATACCTCAGTTTAAAGACAATGTTCTGTATGTTGCGGGCTTTTGTTTCTGACGACATGTAGTTGGAACTGCAAAGGTTAAACTCATGAATGCCAAGAGCACACGAGAGTTGCAGGGGCTGTAAAAGAAGAACATGTACAGTCTGGGCACAAAAAATAGTAATAATCGATTTTGCTTTCTATGTGGCTTGTTTATTTATAACTTGCGTTTTTCAAACTGTAATCTTCCAGCAGGCAAAACCTGTGTCTAAAATAGCCACTGTTTGCAGAAACGCAGACTAAATGCCTGAGAGTGGAACAGAGAGTGAGAAAAAAACAGAAGCAGAAATTTACTGTTTGGTTCATTTTGGCCAACTCTACAACTTGACTAAATGTTGCACAACTCCCACGTTTTGTTTTTCACTTTTATGGTCACTTAGATTCTCAACCCTCAAGCCAAATCCAGTCCACAGGCAGTTTGGCACATACACGCTGGCTCACATTACAATTGGAAGATTACAGGTATGTCCGTATCTGTGATGCTCTTTGAAAACCTGGTCCTCAAATGGTCAGAGCTCTTTACTTGTGTGTTTAAATTACTGGAACAATCATATTTTACCTAAATATCTGAGTAAGACCTACAGATCTTTGAGTTTGCAATCACTGAATCACGGAATTTATTTATGATTTAAATCATTACAAGTTGAGTCTTGCTTATTCAACCATTTTCACGATGAGACAATCAAACATTCTTCTGTGTGGTATATTGTTTTAGATGCTCCAAAAGGTCACTTAAAAATTGTTTTTGACATGTCAACCTGGTTCTGACAGAGTTAATAAAAATATGCTGCCATAGTTTTCAAGGTCAAAGCACTGTTAAAAATTGATAAGTTGACTCACTTTGGCAGTATATCTCTACCATCTTAGACCAATCCTCTGAGCCCACCATTCTCTAATTTCTGTAATGGTTATTAGATGAGTTTTTTTAAAAAAATTTATTTTAATGGTACATTTTAGATGTACATAGTGATAACATTCATCATAGGGGATTTGTACCTGTACATGGTATATCTTAGATATATCTTGTTGCTTCTTTTTTTCCCATTCCCCTCCCCTCCCTTCACTCCGCCCTCCCTCCTTATTTACAAAAGCTTTGTTTCCATTTTTTCTTTCCATTTCTTATTTCTCTTGTCCCTCTGTTCTTTTCCCCTCTCCGTTGTTCCCTTTCCCATTTGAACACTTTCTTCTCTTTCCCAATATATTACATTTTAGTCTTTATTTACACTTTCAGTTTCTCACACCAGAGAAACAATGTGGTATTTAAACATGTGTGTCCAATTTATTTCACTTAAGAGTATGGTCTCAAGATGAATCCATTTACCTAGGAGTATCTCAAGCTTATCATTCTTTATGGCAGAGTAGTACTCCATTGTATAAAAATCCCCACATTTTCTTTATCCATTCCTCGGTTGATGGGCATTTGGACTGTTTCCAAGATTTAGCTATCACAAACTGTGCATGTATTGCTGTGGTTTGGTGCTTTTAATTCTTTGGGGAAGATGCCAAGAAGGGGAACATGCCATTTGGCATAAGGATTATTTTGAACTGAAAGCAGCTGAGACAAGCCAGACATAGAGCTATCTGCTCTCACCTTGTCTAAACACAGAGCCTAAATTTCCTGTATGAGAGTCTCCTCCACCTCTTGTACCAGGGAGAACAACCCTTATTAATGTAAGCACTGTCTTAGTCATTTTCTTCCTTAGTGGGAGACGGTACCTGACCCCTGCAAATTAAAGGAGGAAAGATTTACTTTGGCTCCTAGTTTGTAAAGGTTTCAGTCGGTAGTCAGCTGGCCCCAAAGCAGGGCAGCATGGCAGAGGTTTAGGGCAGAAGAACAGCTGCTCCTGGCGTGGCAGACCGGAAACAGAGGCCTCAGCGAACCCCCTCTTCGAACCAGGTCTGACTCCTAACAGCGAGTCAGCTATAAACCCCATAATCCAATCACCCCATCAAGCCCTCTCTGAGCACATGAGGCTCTGGGAGGCACCACAAATCTGGTGCCCATCAGCATCACCTGACAAGCATGGTGACAACCAGGCTGGGGCTTGCTTCATCTTACTGAATGAACTTTATCTATCATTAGTTTTCCCCCACATAATTACCTCAAGATTTAGTGGGGTAAATCCTGGAATGGAGATAAGCACACAGTGTTATGGACTCACAGAAGAGGGGGCATCATTAACCTTATGAAACGGAAAGTTGTCTAGTGTGGATTCCTTCTAAACTGCTTTTTCTTAGCTGAAACAAGTGAATTTCATGTATTAGCTCTGTACTTTATTGTATGCCGTGTTTGGCAGGTCTGTACCAGATCTCATCCAAACATCCTCACTCAAGGACTCTCTCTCTCCCCTTGTCTCTGTCTCTGTCTCTATCTCTTTTTTAGGCAAGGTTAACAAAAGGGTTTATTTTATGGCTACTAGAGATGGATTTATATAACACCAAGAGCTAATTTTACAAGGGCCTTTCCCGTCTTCAGCTTTGCCATAAGCCATTGACTGAGCCAGTCATTTATGCCCTAGAGCATCACCTTGCACATCTACTGATAAAGCACCAGTTTGGATTACTCTTTCTCAACTAGGACTCCTCATACGATAGATAAATGATCTGAGTGACTGTTTTCTCAAATCTCTCCACCATAGTATATACATCGTGGCATTTCAAACACACACAAGAGTAGTTGATTCATTCCATATGGTGCTTACATTAAGGTATCAGTTCAATTCTTTCAAGAACCCTGCTGGGCTCCATTGTTGCTTTTAATTGGTCATTGCTGCTCCCTTCCCACCTTGCTGCAAGCCAGACGTCCACACTGTGAAGGAGGGATCTAGGTCAGCAAGTGTCATTACGTGTCTTACCTTTCTCTCGGTAACATCAGAGTCTGGCCTGTATGATTTACTGCTGTGGAGTCTGAGGCTGACACTGTCATAACTTGAAAGGGAAACCTCAGTACTCTGAGAAAAAGCAGGAAGGACTCTGGTACTATAATATGATTTTGGGGCTAGACTTCTTGAGAAAGAAGTATGAACTTGAACTCAGTCTGGCTGCCTTTGCTACAGCAACCAGTCCTGGCTTCAAGAGAGCAATGGAAAATAACAATAATAAAGAAAACGGCAGCTAATAATTATCAAGTGGTTGTTTCACGATGCATTACCTCATTTGATTTTCTCAAGAACTCCTGAGTCAGTCTTTCTGTTTTCTTTGTAACAGATGAGGAAACTTGGTGGAGTTAGGTGACTTGCCTGAAGTCTGGGACAAGGAAGTGGCAGAGGCAGGTTGCAAACCAATGTCTTTCTGACCTTGATCACCTTACACTGTGCGGCCGCACCTTCATGGTTAGGAATCGGGTTGTATTTCCTAGACAGCACAAAAGGCAAGAATCAGGAAGGACTCTAGGCCTAAATACTAAGAAGACAGGACAGCCTGGTGATGGTTAGGCTGGGGTTTGGAGGGTGTGCTGTATTCAGAGGCTGGGCTGCAGGCTGAGGAGCAATGCCCAGTTCCACCTCTGGCAGCTGGCCACACTGAGTCTGAGGATCTCTGTGGAGATGGGGGCTGCGATCCCAACCCCTGCTTGCAGGTTGGGCAGGGAGGGCTGGGATGTCTCTACCTGCTGGAGAGTGAGCCTGTGCTATTCTTTTGGTTGTGAGGGTTTGCTTTGAAACAGTATCCTGGGCCCTGTTGGTGTTGACTCACCCACTCTCAGGTTCATTCCAGTGTTTCTCAGTAATTCTCTCCCAAGTTTTAGTGGGTTCTTGACTTATTTCAAGGGGTGTCTTTGAACCAGTGGAGTGACTCTTGTGCAGAGTCAGAGGGCCTAAGAACCCACATCCTCCCAGGCCAGGTCTTCACTGGTGACCAGCTGCCTGGTCTGGGTGAGATGGTGCTGAGATACTCTGAGCGCCCCTGCAGGACTGGCCGAAGCTGCTTCTGCGGGACAATTGTCTGTAGTCACCTTCTCATTTTTCTTCTTCAATAAGTAATTTGCTCAAGACTTCTGGCTTGGGAGCTTATTCAGGGGAAACTCACCTACAACATACAATATTCATGCTCATATGTTGCACATTTACATATTTGGCCTCGTCCAAAATTCACGGACAGTAGAGACCGGGGCTGAAGAAAGAGACCGGGGCTCTGGGCCACATGAATTTTGTTCATATGCGAACCAGGCATAGTACCACATCCCACCCCCACCGGCTTGCTTGTATCAAGATGTGTGAAATACCAGTAATAATGCTTAAATCGCAAGAGTCAGAATATAATGGCATAAAGTGTTTAAAGCACCTGGAACTCAATGGTATTTCTTATTAAGGCCTCAAACAAAATAAGGTTTGAGACATCCTAACTCTGCGATGGTCAGGAAGAAACCACCTTTAAAATACTATTCCCATCGCATTATGTTTTTGCACAAATCTCTCATGTAAAAAAGAAACACATGTTCAGGGCTGGCCTTTCCGGAAAGAGGCAGGTTGGCTTACAGGGTTACGATGTTGCTACCGACTGGTCCTCGGCCTCAGGAGGCACTATAGTCTGTGGACAGAGAAATAAACATTTCTGTTGGTTTTTTCATTTAGTATGTGTCAGTCCTGCACTGACTGTGGCTGTTTCCCTCAAAGGGAGGCACATCGAAGCAGTTTTCACAGTGCAGATAAATATTAAAGGCATATTTAGTTCCCCACAGTGAGTGAGGCTAGGAGACAAACAGGCCCATTGCTAAGGTGTGTTTGAAGGCACATTAAGGGCTGAACAGCCAAACGACCTACATGTCTGTCCTAGAAATCATACATTCAGAGACCTTTCGTCTTCCCCAGGGCTTTGCTGGAGCAGGCTGGACTGAGTACTGCATCCTTTGTGTTTCTCAAACCCAACAGCTATCACTGTGAAATACTCTACTCACAGAAGCATGTGGCCATGCCTCCCGTGCTTTCTGAGGAACGGAGCCTCTTCCTCGAAGGCACTCATCTTTCTTCGGCACTCCAAGGAGAGGCCAGGAAAGTCTGCCACTGTATTCAGTGGGACCTCATCTCTGCCTTGGGATAAGGGACAGTCTGTTATCTTGTAACTCTTCTGAACATACTGGCCTGCTTTCTGCCTGTTTGCCTTGGTTCAGACTATTTCCTCTGGCCGCAGTTCCCATCCTTTTCCTTACCCTATACCTGTCTCCATTTACCTGGTGAGCCAAGATTCAGCTGGAGCAGATTTTCCTCTAAGCAGCCTTTCCAGAGTCCTCTAATTGGTTTTATCCCCATCTTGTGTTGCTCTTTCTGGCCATGTGCAGACTCTCACTGCAGCAGTGGGAGTGGACTAATGCCTGGATAATCCCTGTAATATCCCATGAACAAGGATCAAAACACTCATTTGGGGTCCTTCAGTGCTGGGCATATAACACGCATGCGTTCTGCATTCTACACTGGTTAGTACAGCGGCAGTTATAAAGCCACAGAGCAGCGGCTGGAAAGTACTATGTGCAGAGGACCGGCTCAGGTTACAGAGGAGATACTGAGGAAATAAAATGTAATACTACCTCGCAGGATCAGAAGCTCCCATAAACTATCCTGCCAATTCCATGTGGCGAGACAATTTCTGTCTAATGTGTTCACTGACGTTTGTTTCTTACTCGTCTAGAATGGAACTTGGCATGTAGTAGGCCCTTAACAAACATTTCACGAATGATAATACATTCTGCTTGGTGAGAGCGACAGCATTCCCCGTGATAGATCTCCTGGTGAAGGACGCTGTTTCTATGTTATACCATGAGGAATCTATTGCTTTGTATTGCCCAATCAGATGTCTTCGTTTGAAAAGTAAATCTTCCTAGAAAAACTTGAGGGCGATGCTTTTGATCTCGACCTAACCAAAGAGAAACAGATTAAACCCCTGTTTAAAGTTGTTCTTCAAAGGTTTTGGTTTGCTGAAAGCGCTTATATGATACCTGGAGACCAAGAGAAACTGGCTTCTTTCCAGCTCAAACGCTGTGAGAAGCGCTGTTGTGTGCCAGGTTCTGTCCATGCGACCATCAGCAGCCACAGAAGATACCAGTTGCACTAGAGATTGTTCTAGCCCAATTTAGGAAGCAGACATTTTTTCTTGATTGGAAGTCATTTAAGCCTTTCTTGAGTTGTTGTTTGCTTCACTACAAGGGTTGCTGTTGTCTGCTCTTTCTCTTTGTGCCCTGAGGATTAAATAGAAGGCATTGAAATTGTCAGTTCATGTCTTCAACCACAGTTTGTGTCACTGTGTCATTGGAACAATTCCCAAAAGGACCATAGCAGGCGCCTCTGTTGGGACTTTTGATGGCACCATGGAATACAGAGGACCCCTGAAATTCGCGGGGGTTATGTTCCTACAGTACCTGTGATTGTGAAAAACTGTGAATTTCAGACATGGTCAGAAAAATGCCTATAAATGCCTATTTTTATAGTTCAAACCCTGAATATGCCATGTCTCCCCCAGTTATATAATTTAATAAAATACTGTCTCAATAAAGCTTTAGAAAGTGCAGGGTGTTTTGGTGGCATCTTAGCAGTCTCAGGGCTTTAGGCAGAAAAATACCACGAACACTTGAGATAGTCGCACGCAGTATACTGGAACCTCTTGGCAGCGTGGGACAGTTTTGTCTAAGAAGAGATGATTCACGAATTGCAAGCAATCATTCTTTTCCAAGATTAGGAATATAGTGAATTTCAATTTAGCTGTGGCTGAGAACACCGAAGGAGAGAGAGAAAAACCCCAACAGAATATAGCTACAGTTAGCCTTTAAGTTTCACCTGTCAATATGCTCTTCATTAGAGTTACTCTGCTTTCTGTTAAGGAGTTGTCTATTTTGACTTGTATTTTGGGGAGAATTTAGTTTCTGATTTCTAGAAAATAATACATTGTCTAAATCCCAACTAGATAACAAAGCTATCTTTGCTCCATGATGACCATTTCCTGCAAGAAAAGAAAGGAAGTTGGAAGAAGCAGGAAAATGGCAGTGTGACTGGAGTGGGATGGGGCAGGGGCGTTCAGGTGAGGAAAGAGTTGAAAAGTAGAGCTCTGAGTTCCTAAAGAGAGAAGACAATTCGCTAAGCATCTTCTTGTAAATGTCTGCTGTACAAACAGCAGTCTTCGGCAGGCTTCTTCTTGCTCTTCATGGCAGGGAATGAGGGTACATATTTGCAGTGGGGAGGGAGATTGGAAGAAACAAAATTAAGATTCAGAGTCAGGCAGTGTGGTCTTGTTGTCTGAATGGCTAATTTATATGATATAGAAACAGAAAGGTCAGCTGGATAAATCAATTATGAATTGTTTAGTCTTCTGTAGGGATGCAGTCTTCTAGATACATTCCCAAGTGTCTTTTGTGCCCATCCCTCCAGCTGTCTCTGCTCACCCAAGGACTGTATCCACAAGGACTGTATCTGGGAGAGCTGTGCATCGCTGTACGATCCTGGACAGGATGATTCGCAGTTAAGCTGTCCCCGGGGGCTTCACAGATTTAGTGATTTGCCCTCCTGGAAAGTGTGACTGTATTAATACTGATGCCTCTGGGAGAAGGGTTATTGTAAAAACAGAATCACCGGGCAGCTGCTTTTACTGCTTCAGCCCATTTGAATCTATGCACTGGAGGATACACAGTAGTTTTTTTTTTTTAAGCATTGCTTCTTTGTGAGCAAAAGAAAGGAAGTTATGTTCCCTGAAATGAGATCTTAATTTTTCCAAGTGGAATCAATAGTCTGCCTCCTTTCAGGGGCGAGGGATGTGGTAATTGAGCTAGAACCTGCTAATCACCAGCATCTCGGATTCACCTCTATTTCTCATTCTGTCCTGGTGAGAAAAGGTGGTTCTGTGAAGGGACCCAGTGTCTCCGCTCACCAGCTAAACTCTCAGCAATCTTTCCAAAGTGCTCCGTCTCTCAGGAACAGTAAGAGGCGGGCCTGTGGTGTGCATCTATCTGGCCATTGGTAAACCTGGACTTACAGAGCTGGCGAATTGTGAAGCTAGGCTTGGACCTGGGCTGAGGGTGCAGAGTAGGGAAGATGGTCAGAAGGTATTCCCCGGAATAGGCGTGGCCTGTCATTTCCTAGATCACGTCTTGTTTCCTTAAGCTCTCCTCCTGCGGCCCTGCACTCCACCAGAACACGTGGCAGACTTAGTTTGCAAAGTGGAAGGTGCTGCTCTTTCTCATTAGGAATCCAGGTGTAGCAGAGTGCTGCTTCTTAGTAACAGCATCAGCACCGTTCCACAGTTTATGGTCCGGCCCTGCTTTAAGGAGATGGCTTGAGGCAGTGGCAGGGGCCTTGGAGCAGAATTTCTCACCTTGGACAGTGTGACCAACGCTGGTGAGAGGCAAGTTAACGGCTCACCTCAGCAGGCGACTGCTCAGGTAGGGGACGCTGTGTGGGACCAGGTGACTGCTCAGGTATGGGACTTCCTAGAAATGTGACCTCAGGTGAGTTTCTTACCAGCTGTGCCTCTGTTTCCTTATCTGCGAGGTGGAGACAATACTAACTACTGTTGCATTATATAGAAACCCATGGGAATAGATGAGTGTATGTGTAGATTTCAAGGATGCCTAGCCCGTAATTAGTTCTGTGTAAGGGCTCACTGCTCCTCCTATGTTTTCTCTAGTAAAGCAACTATGATACTGTCTTCCTCATGGCAAGATTGAGGTTTGGCGTACCCTGTAACAGCAGTTTTCAGCTAAGGCCAGTTTTCTCTCTAGGGATCTTTGGCAATGCCTGGAAACACTTTTTGATTGTTAAAATTGAGGTGGGTGTAGTTCTGGCATCTATTAGGTGGAGTTTTTAGGTAACATCATCCAAATGGCAACAGGGCTGAGGCCGGAGCCTTGCCTCACGGAGCACTGCTAGCTCAGCACCTGGTGAGCGTAATGGGGCTTTTCTTTCCTGTTCTCGTCACTGTTCGCTATTGGTGCTCATCAGTGAGCATTTATAGTCAGCAGCCTCTGCGTGATACCACACCTTTCTCGACTCCTTCCTCTAGGAAGGCGCCAGCTGTTGGGCTTTTGTGGGGATGCTGAAATAGTAAACTACCTCATCAAGCAACATTACTTTCAGTGGCCCCACTTTAGAGTTCGCTTTAGAGCTGCCAAAAGGAGATGAATGAGAGCAAGTCATGATTTGGGGTACAAAGTCCTAGCAATGATAGTCATTGATGCACAATTGGGCCATTTCTAATTCATGGGCCTCTTAATAAGAAACTCCTAGCAGCTTGAGGGAAATCTCTGAGAAGGAGAGAGTCCTTGGCTGCTGGTAGGAAGGAGAGTTTATCAGTTGCCTCTCCTTGGTGGAGATCCTAGTAGTGGGAGGTAGCTGGTGTCATGGACAAGAGGAAGATCGTAGAGGATCATTTTGGGAACTGTCTTTGGGATCTGCCTGGGACAGCTGGAATAATTACAAATGAATTTATTGTTAGACATACATAATTTATCTGAATTATTATGAGAACAATTTTGACTCCATATAAATATTTCCTGCAGCCTGCAGAATCTGAGCTCTTCATACTTTATACTGTTGCACAAAAGAGAAATGATCTTGAGTGTGATGGTGTCATCCGAAAGCTTCCCAGTGGAGGTTCTAGGAGTTAGGTGTGGTTTCGGAGAAGACTTCTTTGGAATCAAATATCCTGATATTAATAGGTGAACTTTCAAATGACAGCTCACATTTTTGTGAAAGGCAGTAGAGTCTTAATCTTTATTCTGATGTTTGACCGACCATTTTTCCATTTCCTCAAAGCTCTTTCGCTGACTCTTCTATATAGAAAATGCCACCTTCCTCTCATAGATGACTTATGGCTTTGGAATAGGAAATATAAGCAGTAAGGAATTTTCCATAAAAGTAACCCAGTATTTTATTTTCAGAATTATAGAGTGTTATTGGATATGAATGCTCTGTGCCTGTAACCTCATGGCACTTGCATTATATTAAAAAATGTGCATTTGATAAAGCCTCGGATATGAACCATGATATGAACTATGAATCATGGTGATTTTTCAAAGCCATTGTGCACAGTCTTACGACAGCAATAAATACCTAAATATCAGATTAATAATTGCATTCTGACAAGTTTGCAATTGTGGTCACACATCACCAAAACTGTTTATTCAGCACCTCTCAAAAAAAAAAATCAGAGGAGGATTTTGTGTGAGATATTTTCAAGTAAAAAAAAAAAACAAAAACAAAAACCCAATTTTAAAAAACAGAAAACAAACAAAGGGACTGTTGAAAGTACACTTCCAAGTCATGAGTAGAGTATTTTGCATTATTCTCAGTTAGGGAATAGAAGTGAGGAAGAATTGTGGTGAATAGACATTCAAAGATACGTTGAAATTTTAATTCTGCCTCTTATGACATTATGCATTTTAACCTCTAGCTTAAAAACTTTCTCAGATATAAAATGGGGTAATATGCCATATTGATTTTGTACAGGTAAACTGAGGCAGTGAGTACAGACATCCTTGTAGAGGGAACTGGAACACAGTATTTAGGCACTTAAGAAAACTAGAAATAGATACTTGAAAATGGGGAAGTGGATCATAAGGAGGTAAGAAGAAAGGAAGTGGGGGGTTAAGGGACTAAAAATGATCAAGATATGTTACATGCGTATATCAATTTCCCAAAATAGACATCATTGTTCTGTGTTACTAACTTGCACTAATAAAAAAAATCTTATATCCGTAGCACCTCTGGTGAAGGTAGTGTGCTGTTTGTGTGACATTGATGAACAGGACATTTTGAAGTTTTAATCCTCTTAATATTCCTTTTTAAGAATTCTTGGAATTGGGGGCAGCAGAAAGCAATTGGGAGTATGACAATGTCCAGCCCTATCCAGCTCAAGCACCTATGGGGAGTATATCTGTCCCAGGGTGATGCAAAAGGTGTAGTAGACAGATTTTAGTGCCTGTGGCCAGTTGGTGAGGGTTACGGTACAAAGAGACAGATCTCTGCGGAACTTCTCCAAATGCTGATGAATAGAAACAATCCTGGCCAGGAGATAATTTGCATAAATGTATAACCATTACTCTTCCTCTCTTTAATTCAAGTCTAAAGGTGAAGAAGGACAATCATAAAGGGCATTTCAGTTTCTTTGTCTATACTGGTCTTCAATCCAAATTGAAAGTCAACCACTTTCAATCCTTTATCATTTACTAACTGTGATTTGGGCAAGTTAATTTTTTGGAACTTCTATTCCTTCATCTCTAAAATCTGTTTGGAGTACCTGTCCCAACATATATTTATGAAGATTAGGGGAAATAATACACAAGAAGTGCTTTATAACTGTTAGCTCTTAGTATTATTATCTCTTCTCTCAGAATTCTTTTGTATTTTCATTCACTCTTCCAAGCAAGTTTGGCCAGGAAGGAGCGTTTGAATGGCAGGTGCGTTTGTGAGCCGCTGACAGCCGCAGCTGCTGGAGCGTCTTAGGCTCAGGAATTCTGCCAGTTGTACTGATGACCTTGGACTGTGGTAAAACATCAAATTTTTAAGCTGACAGGGGAGGAGAGGCTTCTCTAATTAAGCACCTTGTCTTTAAACTCTTGATTGCACCTATCTATATACGTATACATGCATATATATTTATTTATAAAGTATAATTAGGTTAAATATTTCTGATGATGTTTTTAGCCCTTCTGTGACATTTTCCATGCCCCTGTAACAAAACTTTGTTGTGAGACTTTCTAAGGAGCTTTAAAAATACATGTATTTTAACTTTGGCTTTACATTAAAAAAGTCTTACAATGGAAATATGTATTCACTATGATTTACAGCAAAATGAAAACTTCAGGAATTATAGATGCTTTCATCCTGGGATAACATTTGCTGTTTGCTAGGAACGAATGTCAGCCATAAAAAATAGATGGGAGCTGCTTATTTAGTGTTTTCATTTGTTGTAGCAAATCTATCTGTCAGGCGAATTTGACAACAAGATGAGCATCCGCAGTGTGATTCATACAGGAGGAACCGGAGGAACTCTGTAGAGATTGGACTTCAGCCTGGCCTTTGAGAAAAATACAGGTTAAAAAGGAAATCCAAATAAAGCACACAGCCGGAAAGCTTACGGGAGACAGG
>PVJO010005710.1:0-95748 GCA_004026905.1 Hystrix cristata | reverse complement strand
CTTCGCTGGAATGTGTATTTGAGCAGGAAAATATCATTCTCCACTGTTCTGGGCAGTGGATTTATAGCAAGTACTATGTTAAGAAGGCAGACACACTTCCTCTCATGCAACTTACATTCTGGTGGATGGTGTCTTGGCTCTTTCTTTGGAAACCCTGTAGTCAGATGAACGCCTAAATGCATACAAAATGGAACACAGGCTTTCGTTTGGCCTTTGCCAAGGTTGGAGAAGACTTTGTTGCTCCAACCCGTGCTTCGTCCTGCTTTATCCAGATTTTCTATGCAGCTCCAATCCTGGCAGGGTGGAGGAGGGGTGTAGGGGAAACTTGTTTTCCTCCTTCCTCAAGCTCTGCAGTCAATTGCTAACAACTGCACAGAGGCTATGATTAGCATGACTTCCATGTACTGTGAGAGTACACAAATCACTCAACCACCTGCCCAAAATGCAAATAAGATAAACCTGTGACTGGCGTAGATGATGGGCTGGTAGGATGATAAGTTAGCTCTGAAAGCCAAATGATTTCAATATTACCTGCTATGATTATCTTTCTTTTTAGTGGGAGGTACTGGGGATTGAACCCAGGGCAATCACACTGAGCCACATGCCCAGCCCTTTAAAAATGTGAGGCAGAGTCTCCCTATGTCCCTAAGTTGCCCAGGCTGCGCTTGAACTTGCAATGCGCTTGCTTCAGCCTTCCAGAGTGCTGACATTACAGGTGTGCACCAGCGTGCCCAGCTCCTGAGTACCTTGCCTGATGCTTACTAAGTTCACTAGTGCAGAATAATGAAGAGTAAACCATACTTTTTACTCCAGTACAGTGCCTTCCTTGAGTGTGGGTCCTTGCCTGATTCAGTATCGCTCTGGGTATAAAGAAATATTGTTAAAAAGATGCGGCCTTTGCCCACATGTACTTCATATCCTAAGCATGGGGACTCCCTCAGACCAAGGCACCGAAGAAAATGCAGGAAAGCTAAAAACAAGCTCCTTTGCAAGGTGCTGTGCTCCCGTCTCTCCCACGAGATGCGTAAATGAGCTACTCTGTGATGGAGAGATGCTGCTCAGACTGCTACACAAACAAGCACTCATAAAGTAAGAAAAACATGGAAATGGGAGGAACAAGACAATCGAAAAGGCGTTCTTTACCCATATTACCTATCTAGGGCACAGACCAAGAGTAAAATTTGCGTTTCCACCAATCTAGAACCAAAGACCTGTTGGAAGGCCTAGATGAGAAGCAGAAGGTGGAACCACAAGACAGAAAGGGCTGCACCACTCTGCTACGAAGAGAGGTAAAACCTGAGGCATTTGTAGGAAAATGGATGCACCCGAAGACTGTAATGTTACGTGAACTATTTCAGACACACAAGCTTAAATATCGCAGGTCGCTCTTAATGAAAGAAACCCAAAGTATAGACAAATTAAAAGGTAAAATAAGACACAGATAATAGGAGACTGGGAGATAGAGCTTTTGAAAAACAGAAGGGGACCAAGAGATGGAGGGAGGGCAAAGGAGAGGAAGGGAATGAGAACAGAATTATGATGTGTTACAGACATGTACCAGCTCCCTCTGAGGAATGTGATCATCATGTGCTGCAAACATGGAGTAATAAAAATAATTAGTATTTTTTAAAAGAAGGGTGGCAGAGTCAGGAGGAGACAGTCACATACACTGGGCATCCACATGTCCAAGGAAGTGTGGTAGGCCCTGGAGGATCCAAAACAAGGACTGCAGAGAGCTCCCTGGTGTTGTCAATTTGGGCTTCTGAGAGGGAGCGGCAGTTCTAAGGAGAAAATAAAATCAAGTAGAGTGGAAGATGATGCAAAGTGTAAAAGTTAGACTTTTACATCTGGGAAAGAGCGTTACAGGCCGACAGCACTGAAAATGTTCACACTTACCGCGACCAGCTTGGCAAATTACTAGAAAAACAAGGTGGGTGTGACTGAGCACATTGCAGTGAGCAAAAGAGAAAGCAGAAAAGGTTCTGGGGTCGGGGAGCCAGACACACGGGGGCTTATCCAGGAGGAGCCGGATGCTGGATGATTCTGCTGGTGTTGGAACAGCGGGCGGATTTCAGCAAGAAAGACTGGTAGTACGTAGACTCCCATAAATTATCCTGGCTGCAAACATTCTCATAAATATTTTCTCTTTCCATCAGTTTCTTCTCCCCTCCCATCTCTAATATGTTTATATTCATCTTGTCCATAACAGACGGACACCTAGCTGACCTAACATGTTCACAATATATTCTAAGTTTATGCTTATCGCCCTAACTTCTTAACAGCATTCTCACTGACCCCCAAATGTGTTCTGCTTTAGTCAAGGTGTGGTCAAGCTTTTTTCACTGAAGCCCAAAGAAAGCCAATTAAACTTTATCACTGAGCAAGACGGTAGCCATAGACAACATATAAATTAATAAACCTTGATTTATTCAAATTAAACTTATTAATGAAGACTAAAATTGAACGTCACATAATTTTAATGCATCATAAAATATTTTTCTTTTGATTTTTTTCCTCTGTTCGTTTAAAATGTAAGACCATTCTTAGCTCACGGGCCACATAAAGCCTGGTGGTGGGGTTTGGTCCTTCTGTGTTTGTTTGTGGACCTCCCACTTAGAAGATAAATTAAATGGAGATCCTTACAATAAAGAACATTTCTTGAGAGCTTACTGTGCGCCCAGAAGTCCTTACAACAAGTCTACAAACTGCATACTAGTATTAGATTTGTTTCCAGTGAGAAAACACAAGGTACAAAGTGTCTAAGGAAGTGATCCATTATCTCCAATAAATGGTAAAAACCTGGTTTTTGAGTCCACATTCTTTATCCTCGTAGCTAAATGATCTCATCTTAATATACTTTCTTCTCAACCTCGTGATTGGAATTCTTCCTTCACATCTTATTTCTAATTATTGCAAAATTGAATTTTCCCTTCCTTTCCTCATTACCCCTTCATGTTTTTTTTAAATGTCCTCCTTCCCTTATCCCTTATCAAAATTACATTTATAACTGAGTTATATGCATAGGACCAAAATATAAAAAAAACCAACAACAAAAATAACATAAAATAATCAGTGCTTTCAAGTTCTCTCTAAAATCACTTAAAATGTCATAAAGTTTTCTTTAAAATTCTTAAATGTATTCCTTGAATTAAACTTGTTTTCCAAGTACTCACTTTCTAGGTAAAAATCTACCTACTACCTAACTTCACTCTGTCTGTTCCTCTTTTAGCCATCATTGGGAAAAACAATTCTTTTCTTTGCAATTTCTTGTGAGCAAATACTTCATTTTCTTACTTTCCTTGTTTGTGTAAATGAAGGGTTCACGTTAATAACTGGATAAGACATTCCTCTTTCTTAAATCTATGATGGTCTAAAGTCCAAGTAGAGTAAACTGGAAATTTTGTCACCATTTTCAGGACTTTAGGCTCTGTATTTTAAACCATTCTCTTTACAAATGAATCTTGGAACATAGGTTGTTTTTAAATTGAGAGCTTTCAGGATACTTTGCTGTGATCATTCACGGTTTCAAACCATTTGACAAGTGTTTATTTAACAGTGACTGTCTATTTTGATAGTACAGATGGATAAGAAAGAAAAAGAGGAGGGAATTCAATTTCAGGACCACATCCACTGTTGAAGTTTCTTGCCAGCAACAAGCAGCAGTAAAGCTGAAATAGCTTATAAATGTCAGGAAAATCCTAGGAACAAATTACTGCCTGAGTCATTTTTTTAGTGTCTCTGACTTTGGAAAACATATACTTTTCAACAGAAAAGCAGAAAATACCATTTGATTATTGATAGCCATTACCATTTCCCACTGAACTGTTGTTAACAGATTTTGCAAAATCAATTTGAAGCTGCTGAGTTAAGATGCTCATTCTATATTAATTTCTGAAAATGTTAGAGTGGTATTAAAATCAAAAATGAATTTCAGGGGAAAAACACAGTTTGGAGGGAGGAACAAAAACAACCTGTTTGGTTCAAATTAAGCTCGCAGATTTATCAACTGCGGGCACCAGAGGCATAGACAGAGGCAGAGTTTATGAGCTCTCTGAAGGGATTGATTTTTAAAAGTTTTTGATTTAGCTCGAACGGATGCCCATATATTCCACTAGCAAAAGGGTTAATGGATTCAACCTTTTGAAAAATGCGCCTCTTTACATGCATCTAACATGATGGATAGTTAGCTGCATGCACATGAGTAAACATAGATGGAAACAAATTAACTGGAAGGTAGGACGTTTACTGCTTATTTTTTTCTTGATAGATGGATCTTGTTATTTTTCCTTGGGCAGACAAAGCCGTGACAGTTTCCAGAGAAAGGAGAGGTGACAGGCCGATGGCCAGCCAGCAGCCTAAAATATTTCTCGTGTCCACCTCACCAGTAAGCTGGCTCCACCCAGAGTGGCGATTATTCTCTTGCTCTCCTGCAGCCCTCGGAGGGGCATGAAGATGATCACTGATAACTGGGTATGTAGAACAAAATATATACAGTCACACCAACTCATTTACTATAGTGAATTCATATTAGAGAGCTCCGCTGCCTTTCACGCCACTACTTAAAGTGGTGATGTGTAGCCATCAATGTCTTCCAGGATTATGCTGATACTGTGTTTTGTTACAATCTGTTAATTATTAATGAGACACATTTATTATTCACCTATATTTAGAGAGTCTGTATTATGCACTGCAAGAAGGGGAAGAAACACCCCTGAGCTGAGGAGATGCAGTCTCAATTTCACATACACATAAATGTTAAGAATTGCCCTTTATCTTTTTTGGCTGTACCAAAAATCTTTAAGGGTTTTTGCATGTGTGTGTATGTGTCAATAATACAAAAATAAATGAATAAAAATTAAAACCTTACATAACAAGCAGTGCTTGGTAAGAACCAAGAAACCAGATCCACAGCTGCTGTTGCTTCTTTTTTATTTTTAATATGAGGGAAAAAATGTAGTACCAATTACCATACAGATTTAAAAAATACTCAGTTAAAGGCACCACAAAATAAATGACAGTTTCCAGGCATCAGCACAAAGCTAACGGGATTTCAATGGCCCCATTACTTTTATTACCCTGCATCCCTGAGCCAAATCTGCGGCAAGGTTGTGCTCTGGCCCTTGCAGAAATGTGGGCGATGGACGGAGGAGCTCACCTGGAGTTAGAGGGGTGGACAGGCAAACTCAGAGCAGCACCAGGGCTGCACTTCGCTTCCTGTTTCATGGAGACAGGAGGAAAGGTACTCACCAGGAAAAGAGTTTGTACGAAATGAAAGACAAATTCCACCCCAACAGACAAATCTTGCCACACTGGATCTTCTAACTGAAGACAGCTGAGGCTATTCCCAGGGCCTCTCCTTTTTGAATACCACATATCCTAGCATTTATATTTCGAAACTGATGAAAATGATGCACATTTTGTTAATTCAACAAATGACAGACTAGCGATGTGAATTTTAACATCAGTGTAAAGGAGAGAAAATGCCCCTCCTCTTTCTGCTAAGATTTTCTCTTGCATTTTATAGTCACAGTGATGAACTGCACTGTTAGTCTCACAATTATCTGGTAATCAGGAATTCCACCCAAAGCAGCAATGACTTCACTAAGGGGACCCTTGTTCCCAGTTTTCCTAAATGTCTCATCTCTAAGGACAGAAGAGAAAAGTTCATTTAAAGGTGAACCGACTTGCTGAGTTTAAAAAAGCAGCATGTAATTAGAAAAAATAAGGAACCAAACATGCTCCATCTACTTACAAGGAACTAAATATGTTCCATCTACTCAAATCACTATTTTTAATTTCAAATTTGTAAAACGACTAGCTACTTAGTCTATGATAAAATTATTATTTTTTATTTAAAAGATCCCCAAGGTACTAGTACCTGAGAAGAAAATATTACTCACTTGATGGAGTCACATTGTTGTTATATTTTAAATTACATATTCTTTTTATCCTTCCTTTCAAAATTTCAACTGAAAGCAACTAAATGCAGTGGTATTTTAGAAGAAATAGTTATTGAACTATTTGTAGAATTTAGAATACAAATCGTTTCTCTAACTTCTCTATGACAAAAGAAAACGATATATCTTTTCAGAAGGCAGATATTTTTGTGAGCATGTATAGTAATTTTATATGGGGAATGTATAACACAATCTGGGTGAAACAGCATTGTAATAATTTTCACCTGAATTTAAATTAAATTTCTAAATTATGAGTTCTAGTGGAAAACAGAGGCCCAATGAAGACATAAAGACTATTGTTGAATTATACTGAAATTTTCATCCAGAAATTCTTTGGTCATTAAATTAGTCAGGCCACTTTAAGTCACAAGTGACAGAAACTAAGCAGAAATAAAGGGGAAGCTGTTGATCCCTCTACCCAAGCTACACGGAAGCACAGTGTCAGCCGCAGGACGGGGCTGAATGTGGGAAGGACTCTGTCCCCTCCCCTCTGTCCTCTCCCAGCACCGCGAAAGGAAATCCTGCGTCTGTGTTTCTAAGAGGCGCACGGGTGGCTAAGGTGCCCCTCCCTGCACTCGTCTGTGTGACCAGCAAGCAGCGCAGCCTCCTACTTGGACCGTGTGGCAGGGTGACAGAGAAGGAAAGAGGCTGGCCGGGATAATGAGAGTGTCATTCTCTGTTTGATCATCTCCTCCCTTGAGAACATGTCCAGAAGATCCCAGGAAGCCTTTCACCACATAGTCACCAACTTTTAACTCGTGTCCTCTTAGTAAAACTTGTAAAACTAAAAGCTGTTTGCTTGAGCACGTGCCTCTCCCAGTACAAGGCCCCAAGATCTAATTCCAAGGCTGTGTCCTAACCTCTGCTCTTACAGCCTCTGGCTCAAATCCTACCTCTTCCAACGCCTTCTTTTCACCTAGCTCCATCCTGTTTTATGCCTCCCGCGTGTCCACCCCACGGGCCAGTCAGTGACACTGCGTAAACTCCTCACTTGACTTCTCAGCTTTCTCCTTTTACAAGCTTCCTTACAAGGCCACGAAAGCGAAAGGAAAAGCTGGGCCTTGAGTCAGAAGACCCCAGTCTGGAACCTTCTCCCACCCTGGTGTGACTTTATCCAAATTCCAGTGATTTTCTCGATGCGACTTCTCTGCAGAGTCCCACTGTGAAAACACCACAGGTAAAACATCGCGAGAGCTCCACCAAACACAAGCATCAGTCATTCGTATTCATGTCACGCTTTTACTATAGGACTTTCTTCCCTGCCTCATAATCAGACTGTCTTGTCTTCCAATACTTAACTATCAAAACATCCATCTTACTATTGTCCTCTCCAATCCTGGGGACTTTGGACTAGGCACAGGTAACAATCTTAACCCGGAGAACTCATCACTCCTACAACCTGGTAAGGCTAATCCAGATTCAAAATTTCAAAATTCTTGGATATTATTTTTTCCTTCTCAAGCGCTTTAGAAATGTTCCAGTATTTTCATCCCTGCACCCATTTCCAATCTTACCACACATCATGAAGAGCATTTCTAGAAGGGAAAATGATCCAAAAATTCAGTGGACCAAATCCAGAGCTGGAGAATCAGGTCTCTATCATGTGTTAGAAATAGAAAGGATGATGCGGTGAGTATTGTTCAAACAGTATACACCTTGCCTCTCCGGGGGACTGGCGGGATCATAAACTGTCTTTGTCAAGGACTTGAAGAACGTTATGATCTAATGATTCTGCACATACCTAGAAAGATGTCACAAACTTTATTTTGCCAAGTCTAGGGCAGGTGATGCTTATACCCGATGAAGTGATGAATTCAGAAACAAAAGACAGAGAGTTTGACTAAAAATGTATTCAGTATTTTTTGCTTTCAACCATTTTTCTACTTTGCAGGTTTTCTCCAGCAGTTTGACATTTTTGTTTGTTTATTGTATGTCACACACAAGTTGTTCTGAGCCTTGACGTCAAATTAAAAAGTTAATCATTTTGCCCCTTCCCTCACAGCATTCACTTAGCTTTTCCCTCATCCCCACCCCTGCTTTTCCCCATTCCCTCACTTTCCCTCTTTTTTTCCCTTTTCCGTACTCCCTCATCTTTGCTTCTCCCTCAACCTTCTCTCTCTTTGCAGTTTGCCTCTATTCTAATTTCTGAGTCTTCACATTCCTGCCCTTTTCTACTGCCTACATTCAAACCTCTGGAGGCAGAGAAGAACCAGAAAAGTTAGAACTTTTTTAACGGAAAATACTGTTAATGGAATATTTCTAACAATATATCGTAAATGGAGAATGATCTTTACCAACTTGAATACCATTAAGTACTGCCATAACTTAGGGTACTTATCATGTTCTACCATATGCTAAAATTCCTCTTACAAATATCTAATCCTTTATGTACAGCTTATTTTATAAAGCAAAATTTGGGGGAAAATGTTTAATTACTTTTTTATAACATTTGTATTAGGTTTTTTAATCAAATATTTAATGTCTTTTGTATAATCTCTTAATAAAATATAATATCAAACTATTTTCTGCTATCCAGGAATTTTGCATTATAATATATTGAAGGAAAATGCTTAGAAATGTCTACACGTGTGTATATGTAAAAACTCTGTTCTTCAACACTGTTTCCCAGCCCAGTGGGCTTTTCCACGCTTGTGAAGTACTATTACAAAGCTCTACATATGCGTCAGCTGACCATGGCCAGCACGAATAAATTGGCTTCTCTTCAGGCAGATAATTCTAGCTCTTTTTTCCTGAGATGGGCATCTCCATCTGACATTCTGATAACAATTGTTGCTTAAAAGATGATGATAACAATATTTAGCCAAATTCCCCATAAAATGGTTCCATGGCTCCAGCCTTACTGTTTTCTACAGCAAATATCTATTTTTAAGTTTTGAGTATTTCCCCTACATTTAGTGCACAGGCCTACATTCACTTGATAAATATAAACCACAGTGAGTGACACGGTATTTTCCTGTGTTAAAAACTTTTGTTGAGGGTTGGATTTGGAAGGTGTCCCTGAAACCCCATTAGCTCAGAGAGGGGGCCTGTCGAAGGTGACAAGATTAACTTGCTCTTAGGTGGTGGGGCCTGGCAGGAAGAGGTGGTTCCCTGGGGTTATGACCTGGAAGGGTTCAGCTCCCTTCCCAGGCCTTTCTTCACTCTGTGCATCCTGGCAGCCATGATGTGAGCAGCTTCCTCTACAGACATTTCAACCATGTCCTTTCAGCTTTGGAACCAGCTGCCACCTATTTACAGAAATCTCTAACCACAAGCCAAAATAAACCTCCTTCCTTTCAGTTGTGGTTGTGAGGTATTGCGTGTCAGCCACAAAGAAAAAGGTTTAAGCCAATTTTATTTCTCCTCAACTTCAGCGCCCATAGACATTGCTTTATAAATTTAATATGGCTGTATTGAAACAGGTACTCAGCTAGAATTAGAAAAGTTGTGCTCCAATCCCTCTCCTGTGTCCTTTATAAACAGTATGTTTCTAGGAAGATCAGTGTTTGAGCCTGTATTTCTTCAACTTTTAAATGAGTGTAAAAATATTTCGCAGAGTAGTTTTGAAGATTAAATAATACCTGTAAAATAATATGCAAAATAATCTATAAAAATCTAAGATCTATGCAAAGGAAATCACGATCAAATTTATTATTATCACATTTTCAACACGCCTTAGGGAAATGGACTCTCACCTACTACCTGGTAGTCTGTTTGTTCACTCCTCCTTCTAGCACATCAGTAGGAGTTAGAAATGTTTAATTGTTCTGTGACAATTTTTGATTCTCCCCCCTCAGCAACATCACTTCCACCTGTCCAGCATACCTCAACCTCTCAGAAGCTAAATTCTGTAAACTTTATCTGTTTTAACCACTTACTGATTGCTGCTGACACAATGCTTCCATTGAGGCCAAGACAAAAGTCATTTCATGCCCCTTAAATGAATGTAACCAATTAATCAGATTAGTCTGCTTCCCTTCATTAATCCCATTCTGAATAATGAAGCCCCCAACTCTTAGTTTCTTCCGCAGGATATGTGATTGAAAAAAGAAGGAAGGAAGGAAGAAGGGAAGGAAGGAAGGGGGGAGGGAGGGAAGGAGGGAGGGAAGGGAGAAGGGATGGAGGCAGGCAGACAGGGAGCCAGGGAGGGAGGGAAGGAAGGGGAAAGAAAGGAAAGGAGTATAAAGCCTACAAGCTTCTTAACAGGAAAAATGACCATTTGTAATATCATATAATGCTGTTTCTCAATAGCATTTATCAGTCATGACTAATAATAAAAGTTGTTAGTTTTTAACTCTGTCTTTGAATTCAGCAATAACCACTTTAACAGAATGTCTCATTTCTTGTCTCTAGAAACCTCTAAGCACCTGGGAAACATTATCTAATCAATCTTAATACATGTGGAGAGAGTCTGAGAAGGTGTTTAGGAGGACAAAAAGTATCCATAAAATTCACCATGACTATCGTTTAAATATAATCTCTTCAAATGCATGTTCAAAACACAAGCCTTTAGCCACAGGAATTCACTTAAAATAATCTAAATAGCTTGTAAAATAAAATGGATTTCCACTCACAGCTATTATGTGTTGTAAACTGAATATATTAAGACAGATTACTCCAAAGGTATATTCTTCTTGATATTTAAGTTATTTTAATTCATATCTATTTATCTCTTTTGAATTAAATTTTTAAAAAGCACTTAAAGTTCTTAATAATCTGCAAACTTTCTAAAATCACTCATTGCTTCAACAAACAAACTTGACACTTGGTTCTACAAAGTCTTGGCCCTCATTTTTAGAGGTTGTGTCATTTGAAGCACTCGAGTTCTTGAAAATAAAATATTCTTACCTGAATCAAATTTAAACTGTATTGCATTAAAATGAATGAATAGTTCTATCTAAACTCTAAAATAAATTTTAAAAAATTGTAAAAAAAAATATGTTGTACTGTCGGCAAGGGCTCAAACTGACCATATTTTTCTTAGTTAACACAGACTGGGAAATTTGGAACATAGAACACAAAACCAACTTCATTCGCCAATCTCCGTGCATGATAGAGTTTTTCTAGGAAACTCACTGAGACCCCCCCCAAGCCAGGCTGCGCCCCTGCTGGGCCATCTTTCTCAGGACTGTAGCGAGTACACCAAGATGGGAGAAAAACAAGGCAGACACTGATCTTGCACACTTGAGCAACTAAAGGATGTGACCCTAGGCCTCCTCTTCAGCCTCACTGAATGCAAGATTACATATTTCACTCCTCTTGAAGATACCTCATCTAAAACCCAGATCAGTAGGCATAAACAACATGCCCTTGGTATACATGTCCTTAGTAAAACACTACCATTCGTTCCTTCTTTGACAAGACTCTTCATCCTTATAATACTTATGATACTACTTCAGTATAAGAGTGCCCCACAAAAATACACATTTCACAGGGTCTAGGATGACACTACACATCTCAGTTCCCAGACAACACGAGGTTTAGCACAGGAGCTACTTCATTCTCACTGAGGTACGCTGCTTACAGGGGCTCTGATGGCTAGACCAATAGAGAGGCTCCGTGGCTGGCTTTATGCTCCGGTTCCCTTCACAGCCCTGTGGAGCCAGAAGAGTCTGGGGGAAATCGTCACAATCCAGTGGTGAAGGAGAAGAGCTCGGGGACTCCCAGAACCGTCACTGCGTATATATTCAGGGACATTTCAATGCTGTGTATCCAGCTGAGAATGCATAACGCCTGACTCTCCACCATCGTGTAGCATTCATTTTCTTCATCACTTACCGCAGGTTGGAAATTCTGCTGGGTATCAACAAGCCTACGACCCCAAAATAGCTATGTGTAGAAGTCCTCCTTTACAACTTTTAAATATTGGAATTTCTACAATTATAAACACTAGTACAGAGAATTGAGTCAAAATTTTCCAAGAAGAATGTAACACAAAATCAGTTTGGACTGTAATAAAGAAAATTTTATAAATTGCAGGATGTTAAATAGAGCCAGAGCCTAAACAAGAAGGATAATAAAATAATACACATTTCTAAGAGTTCCTACATGTTCTCTTTAAGAACATTTGCTAAATCCATACTGTAAGTTTGCTCAATTTGTGATCAATAGAGTCCAGAATACAGACCTAATGCAACTGAGATTTGCACTTGGGACAAGTACTGCAACAGCATTCAGAACTTTTGCTGTGTGTCTTCAAGAAATATCGCTTCTCCCTTTGTTTGCTT
The DNA here is from genome assembly GCA_004026905.1 of Hystrix cristata. Classification (NCBI taxonomy): domain Eukaryota; kingdom Metazoa; phylum Chordata; class Mammalia; order Rodentia; family Hystricidae; genus Hystrix; species Hystrix cristata. The sequence goes on along the minus strand of PVJO010005710.1, from coordinate 83,564 downwards.
TCCTGTTGACAGCTGGACTTTACAATAACTCTCTGTTTCAAAATGAAAATTACTTTCAGTGAATTGATAAGCATTAGAGAGATTAAAAAATATCCCCAAGAATTTAAAGTCCATGAAGCAGTTTTTCTCTTGAATGTTTTCAAAGTAACTGTCAGTCTGGGGTAGATGCTGCTACATTCTCTGCTGGTAGAAGATTCATCAGTCAGAAAGGACTATTTACTCACTATCTTAAGGGAAGTTGGTAAAGAAAATTCTTCCTGACATAGTTAAATCTTTCTCATTCTCTTTGTGTTTTCCAGAAGCATGATTAATAGTGCGCACACAAAGTAGATGATTTCCAGGTCTCTGGTCTCTCTTCTCAGTTAGTACATTAGAACTATCTCCACCACCCTGATGGCTCTTCCACCTCTGTGGGATGATTACTTCCCCTCTGTAACTCTAACCCAGAGCTTTCCTTTCACCATTAGAGTAATTTTCCAAACACAGATCTTAGTTTTTCCTGTACAAAATCTTTCCCTGGCTCTGCATCGGATGTGGGGTGAATAAAACTCCTCTCCTTCGTATGTTACACAGCGCTCTTCACCATCTGAGTTCAGGTTTTATGCTGAAGTCACCCCTGCACCTACTTTACATTCCTAATTCCAGGTGACTTTTTAAGAAATTCTTTTTATTAGTTTATTAGTACATTTCTGCAGTATACAACGTTCACATTCATCTTAGGGAGCAGGTACATGTACCGAACGTATCTTGATTCTCTTTATTCCCCTTCCTCTCCCCGTTCTCCTCCTTCTGTCTCTGGATCCCATTTACCCATCTTTTTTTTTTTTTTTTGACTTCAGGTTTGCAACACACAATGATTACATTCATTGTGGGGAGTTGGCACTGTACATGACACTACTTAATTCTTTTGCTGTCCCCTGCCCTTCATCCCATCCTCCATCTCTGTCCCCTTCCTATTTGCAAAAACATTTACTTCCCTGTTTCTTTTTACCTGTCCCTTATTTTGCTCTTTATTTACACTTTGGATTTCTCTAGGTGTTCTGAATGCTTGGCTCTCTATACGTCACAGGCTGTTTTTGTCTCTGTGCCTTTCTCACACAATTTCTCTGCCTGCGACGTGGTCTCACCACATCCAACTGCTAACCACTCTCGGCTTTAAGAGTCCTCTCCCCTTCTGAGGAGGGCCGCTTCCTACAGTTGCATGAAGATAGAATCAGGGACTCAGAGAGCCAATTTTTCTTTTATATTTCCTTATCAAGACACAGAATATGCCTCTGACAGAACCATTTTCATTCGTCACGCATCCTGCCTGAGGGCTGTCTTCTCCCTTCGCTTCACTTTCTGCATCTCAGAAGGTGCATCTTCAGCTACACTCTTTTCTCCCTTCCTCCCTGAGCCTTTCTCACAGTCTTCCTATAGTCCTTGAGAAATCTTCAAGTGCCCTGAATGAAAAAGGGCTTGAAGACAAAGTGGAGCCCATTATAACTAAAAATACGTGCGTAAGGAGTGATGACAGTATCGTCCCATTTCTTACCTAAAACAGGAGAACTCGAGTCCTCCAAGTATGGACCACTTTCTCTGTATGTAATATTTGGAAAGACCGTTGCCATGCATTTTCCTGGTCTTAGAAACCTCACTCTCACATACACAGATTAGAACAGTCACGTTTCCTCATGATTTGTATGTTTTGACATCAAAAGGGCATGGAAGTCTACTCTGAATATTTCTCAGGATCATTCTGATTCTTCTTCTGATGGTCTCTTGTTTTAGACACTTAACCGTCTCTGGGGTCTTACTGCTATCCAAATGCTGTCATTCCCCTTCTGCTCATCCTTGTTCTTCACAACCTAATAAAGATTTAATACTGTTGTATTAAAGCATCAGTGGTTACCGAAAGTCACTCACATGGTGGAAATGTTTAATGGGGCATTAAACATGACCAAAACTTTGCATGTGTGTGGTCCTAGTGATCAAACCCAGCACCTCATATATGATAAGCATGCTTTGTACCACTCAGCTACGCCTCTTGCCACCAAGATTTTTTAATGCATTAGAAGAGATGCCAGGCATAACATTAAGCAAAACGAGTAAAATAGCAAACAAAATATCATATTCAAACATGTAAAGTGAACATATTTGCACAGAAAAAAAAAAAAGGCCAGGAAGACAAGACCAAGTAATCAGGACTACAGCTGGGATAAGTGACTCCAAGGGTCCTTGTATTATGGCTAGTCCCCAGGACCCCACCGGCACTTGGTGGAAGCTTTAGGAGACAAACTATGAAGTGGGAAATATTCAGCTCATGGAGCACATGGCCTCCAAGGGGACTGTGGGACTCTGGTCTCTTTTCCTTTCCATATTTTTGCTTCCTGCACATGATGTGAACAGTTTTACTCTACCTCCTGCTTCCACCTCAGTACACTGTGTCAACACAAGCCCCAAACGATGGGACCAGTTACAGACTGGATCCTCCAAAATCCATGAGCCAAGATTATCTCAAACATTTCATTCTAGTACTGTGAAGGTGACTAACACATTACTAATTTCTAGGTAACAGAAATACAGTCTATGAAAGAAGTTACATTGAACACTGCAAAAGAAGTGACTTAAGCATCATATTTGTTATTAAAAATTCCACGATATGAAATTTTTCTGGGCTACAAAATTAGGTGGCTTCCTTTAATGAGAGGGCAGCTTAATACTCTTTGTGTACCTTGGGACGTATCTCAGTTCAGGAGAATGTTCCTACAAAGGCAACATGTAGACATGCTCCAGTGGGGATGTGGAAGCGTTCCTTGAGGGTCAGAAGAGCCACTGCAAACTAGAAAGACACATTTCTCAAAAGTCTGGCATTCAATCCTACAGAAGCGTCAAGGATGTCTAAGACTGAAGCAATGTAATTGGTACTGATATCTATGGACCTATCACTCTATCACTTGGCAAGTGTTCAAATATATCTGGAAAACAATTCTAAGTCCAGCTGGACCTAGTTAGTGTTTGATTCATATGCCTAGGACTCTGAGAACTGGGGAGAATTTTTCAGGTCTGCCAAAATGAGAAATAACACACATTTTTAGGCATGTCATTCTTTTGATAATTTATATAGCAATAGAAGAAAATTGCTGGATGCTGAGAGCAACCGACCAAAGATCGTTTCTCTTAATCACTATTAAATTCAGTGTGGAGAATCAGCCCGGTATCACACATACGTCCTTGCCCTCTGCTTAAGGTAGCAATTAGTCACACCTAAAATATCCTGGTCACCAGAGCCAGCATTGTTCATGGCATCATCATAAGGGATGACAAATGGGGGGCCTGGACTTGCAGCCTCTGAGAGGTGAGGCTTCATAGTCTAGGGAGAAGGCCTAACTCTTGTGTTGCTGAATTTGATGTGATGCGCTGGAGTCAAACATGCCATTCACACTTCACTAAGATCCTACACTCTGCTCTTTTCCTTCACACTTCCAGGGCAAAATCTCCTTTCTTCCTTCTTCTACTCCATATTTTACTCTAACTGCACTTTATAGATATATGAAAAGGAAACATATTTACTTTCAACTAGGGGAAGACCACATGGGATTTTCAGGTAATATATACAGGCAGTTGTTGCAAATACAGCCTTTATTTTAGGGTAGAGCCAAGATCTGAGGAGGCCAGAGGGAGCAGTTCAATTTCAGGCTATTAGGTGTGTCACAGAGTAAGTTCACAGACTCGCGGCCCTGCACACTGTACTTCCCCACAGTTTTCTAGGAAAGAACTCAGACCGTAAAGGGTTAAGAAGAAAATCTACCAGGAGGAAGTGGAAGGAGTTACAGGCCTTTTGTTCCAGGCCGAGATTGGACGTAAAAGATCAGGTCTGACACTCAGAATGAGCTTTTTATAAAGCAACGGTGGCATTTTGATAGCTTGATATCCCCTCCATCATCATGACAGATACCCCCGAACTCCTACTCCACCCGCTGCAGCTCTTCAGCAAGCCCTGCAGAGAACAGGATCAGAGCCCGCTCACGACGCGGGAAGGAACTGGGAGCTGGCATCCAGATGACACTCGGGCAGCAGGCTCCTCTCATAGCATTACACCCGCCGGCCAGACAGCTCCGGCAGGCAGCATCTGTAAGCAGAACCTGGACAATTTATAGAAACTCAGCTTGCGGTTCAGCAGCCCTGGAGTTCCTTGCTCAGCAATTCTAGGACATTGCGTCTCCACACAGCGCGGGGACTGAGAGGGCGCACCGCGAGAGGCACCTGTGAGTAGCACTTCGAAATGTACTCTCTGGCTCAGGGAACATCCAGTCTACACATTTCCCCTCGCTCCTCTCCGTTCTCTCTTTTCTTTCCACTTCACTTAAAATAGTTTTTATTTGTAAGCTATGCTCATGAAACAGTTGATAGAGTACCAGATTTCCTAGCTGAAGACCTCCTTACATCGGGAGAAATACCATTCTCTACCCAAAGCATAGAAAAAACTAAACCAACTATAGAAGACCAGTTCTTTACCATTTAATTCAGCTCCGCTCCTCTGAAATCTATAGTAAAAACTACATTAAGCAATGTCAAGCCAAGTGTGGTGGCACACACCTGCAATCCCAACACCTAGGAGGCTGAGGCAGGAGGACTGCCATGAGTTTGAGGCCAGCTTTGGGCTACATAGTGAGTTCAAGATCAGCCTGAACTACACAGTGAGACCGTGTCTCAAAAATAAATAAATAAATAATAAATAAATAAAAATTTAAAAAAAAAAGAAAAAGAAAAAAGAAAAAAAAAAAAAACAAAGAAAGAAATGCCAAAGGGGTTTATACAGAATTGAGAAGGGCCATGGTCAACAGAGTTTGGGGGTTGGGGGTTCAGCAGAGTTTAAATAAGGTTACTTATTCAATGTATCGGACAGCTTTCCACAGCTGGGACGAAATATCTGAAACCTGCAATTTAAAGCAGGAAGGATTTATTTTGGTGCATGGTTTCAGTGCACAGCTGGCTGGCTCCAAGGCAGACATATCACAGCACAGGGGCCTGGAGGAGGAGAGCTGCTCACCTCCTGGCAGCTGAAGGCAGAGAGACTTCCTAGCAGCACTTTCGGCCACGGAAGAGATTAGCAGCCCACAGTTCAGTCGCCTTCCGAAAGCCCCACCTCCGAAAACAGGAGCTGACTGGGGGACTTTTTGTTCCAAACCACAACACTGGAGAACTTGCTAGAGTGTTAAATGAGCAAATGTACACAGTGAATCTCTAAGTGGTAATGGTATTTAGTATTTATAGAATTATTTTCAGCGTAGTGCCTAGATCTTTTGGGGGAGGGAATAGTACTCTGGGAATAATATATGAAATAGTATCATTTTCCCCAAAGACTCAGATAAATGATTGACTGGAATTGGGTAGGATCATTTCTCTTTTAAATTACTTCAATTATAAAAGGTATTTGTAAAGGAGACACTGCACATATATATGCAAAAAGACTGATCAGTTTTTAAAATATTAACTTAATTAAATGTAAGCACACAATTAAAATCAGGTTTCTTTAAATTATTATCAAACTAAAACTACTGAAAAACTACAAAAAAAGTAAAAAGAGTACAGTTCTTTTTCCTCTTTTGAACTGGTAGTTATTATTAGAATGCCTGCTAATTAGTTAATTTATTCTGCACCTTGTGTCTGTGTCAGAGGCTCACAAAGGACTTACAAGTTTCAATTTCTAGACAGACCCAATTCTTAGATCAAATTTGTGAATTTTATAATGATTTCAATTTAAACTCACAAGTGTCCCTCTAGTAATTTATCAAAAGATTATTAAGCTATTGAGTTAAACATTAGATATTTCCTGAAAGGGTCAGAGATTGATAAGGATTGCTATTAGTAACCTTGTAAAACCATAATGTATCAATTTCAAATTACAGAACATGGTTTAAATGTCATTTATACATTAGAATAAGCTGAAATACACCATCACCATCTCCATGAATCACTATTCAGCATCACATTCAATTCTCCACTATATACACGAGTTACTAGGCTGCGGTCCTTGTTTTCTATTTGATGAGCATTAAGCGCTTAATTTTGAGGATTTCACTGATCTCTTACACAAGGGCAGACACAATTGTTTTCTAAACAAGAGGATAAAACTGCATTTACAACCACATCTAGAAAGATTCTCTCTCTCTGTGTGAATGTGTTTAATATTAATCAGAAGTGTAAAATGGAGCAGTTCTTACTTCTTGTATGACATTACATAAATTCTATTCATCTGTTCCACTTTTCTATGGCAAGGTGGTAGTTATGTTTTCATTCATTTGCTGTTTAATTCAACAATTACTTATTCAGCCCAAAGTCCATTCTGTCTGTCATCTATCTACCCGTCCATCCATCCATCCACTCACCTACCCACCCACTCATTCATTTATCTGTCTGCCTGTCTATCTTTCTATCTTCCAGCTGGAGAGTTTTGACAAAAAAAGAAATAACTATACATAAAGGTGAACGATGACATAACAAATCTTCATTAAAAAGAGACCATTTTTTGAGAGGCTCCCAACATTAATTCATCTGGGTAGCTCCGAACTGGAAACCAAGCTTTCCACTTTCCCGAAGTATCAGAGAACTACTCAGTGGAGAGTGCCCAGGGACGTCAGGGTGTGGTTACTTCTTTTTCTCATGCTGATTATATGCACTCACCTTTCGCACTACTGAGTAAATGGAAATTTTCATCACGTTTCATCAATCTATGCTAAGTAAGAAAATTCCATGCTTGATGTCTACCAACGGTAATTTGAAGATGTTGCAGAACACACGGATAACTGATCATTGCTCAGAAGAAAGGTTCACGTTCTGCAAGAGCAAATGAGCTGCAAAGGAAGTAAAAATACCACTTAAATTTGTCCAGGGTAATGACCTTGCGTAAGGCAAGGGGAATGTTTAAAGAGCCAGAAGAGTCCTACCCCGCTGAGGCCCAGGGGCCAAATCACAACAGACTGCCACAGGGAAAAAAAAAGCCACAGAGGGCAAAGGGCAGGGACTTCAGAAGGAACATCTAGTCTGTGGAGCCCTTTGCTCCCGGCCCTGCGGTGAAGAGGCGCCTGTGCGCCAGGAGGGAAAGTCACTGAGGGAAGGAGAATCAGCCCTTGGAGGAGCCATCCCTCTCCTTCTGCAGAGACGGGGCATTTTCTGAGTTGGGAGAGCAATGAGAATGGGGTTTAGAATGACACCAAATAGTGTCTGTAGAAACCATCCCTATAGTTTTTATATTTGGGGAAATTTATTGGCTTCTCCTGGAAAAGGCTGAGAGTTTTGCTTACATTTGAGATTACTACTTTTGCTTTGGTTGCAAAATTAATTACATCATTAATGGTAGCCACATAAACTCTCTAGACTATCTTGTAAAAAGCCTACTATGTAATTGTAAGGAGTTTCCGACCTGCTGGTTGATGTAACTATGAAGCAGGAAAAATAAAACATAACCTGAATATTTCACAAGAAGCCCTACAGATCATGTCTTCTTCCCTTGCAATGCATAATACTGTGTGAAAATTGTGAGTCATTCACTAAGATTACAGGTAGCTAAGTTTGGAAAGCAGGCTCAAGGCAGCCAATCCACGTCTTTTGCCATAATACCATAAATGTTTCATGTCCAGAATACTTGTCCACATGACAGAGAACTAAAGAATATATTCCCCATCTTCACATGAACTGTAGGATGTCTTGATTTCCCCAAGAAAGTCAGTGTTTAATAATATGGATGGTTGATAGCTGTGTAGTCACCCAATACGTGGTGTCTTCGATGTAGAACTCCTCATTCCTCCTTCTTTTTCAGGGTTTATCACTGAGTCTTGTAAACACACTAACATGCAAAATAGTTTGTCTGGCTCCACAAAAAAACTGTTAGAACTAATAAGCGAATTCACTAATGTTGCAGGATGTAGGAATTAACACACCAAATTCAGTAGCACTTCTGCACGACAACAGTAACCTATTTGGAAAAGGATTCAAGACACGAATCTCATTTTTATAGAATGAAATTTAAAATAGTTAGAAATAAAGATAAGCAAGGAGGCAAAAGTTTTGTAGACTGAAAGCCAGAAAACACTGATAAATGGAACTGGAGCAAACACCAAGAAATGGAATCATATTCCACATCCATGTAGTAGAAAAATTAGTATTATTAAAATGCCTATACAATGCAAAGATATATAAAAATCGATGCAATGCCTACGAAAATTCCAATGACATTCTTCACAGAAATAGAAAAATTGTCTAAAAATTCACATGGAATCACAATGAACAAACAAAAAGATAACCAAGACAGTCCTGAGGAAAACAAACTTGGAAGCATCTAACTTCCTGATTTAAAATCATACTGCAACACAGGTGTGGTAATCAATACACAGGAGGGTGCCCTACAAATAGAACCACAGACGAACACAGAGGATTACACAGCCCAGAAATAAGCCCAGTGTAAATGACCAACTGAACCTCACCAAGGGCATCGTTATAGTTCAGGTCTAAAACACACACGGGGGATTCATGTGTGGAAGATGGCTGGATCTTGGGGTGCCACACTGGTCAGCAGATGCGTCCATTGCCGAGAGCAGGAGCTGAATGTGCTCTTAGGAGGTGGGGCCTGACTGAGGAGGCAGTCAGCGGAGGTGTGATTTGGAAGTGTGCATTTTATTCCCAGCTCCTCCCTTCTCTCTCTGCTTCCTAGACGCCTGGGATGAGCAGCCGTCCTGGCCAGGCCCTTCTGTGAGGCCATTTCTGCCTGGGAGCCAGGCAACCATGGACGGAGCCCACTGGAGAGCTGGAGGCACACAAACTGCCCCTCCTTGAAGTTATGGGTGTCAGGGATTTTGTTCTAGGGATGGGAAAGCCATTAGAGGCACTCAGAGGACAGGACGAGTAACAGATATTCTCTCAAGTAAATGATGTTTGGGAAACTGGATTTCGACATGCACAAGAATGAAACTGGACCCTTACCTTACACCATTCATACTACAAGGATCTAAATATAAAGACCCGAAACTATAAAACTCCCATAAGAGAATATAGGAGAAAACTTTCTTGACTTTGGCCTTGATAATGATTTTTATATCACAGGAAAATTTCCAGCTATGAAATTAAATATAAAAAATGAGACTACATTAAATATAAAGCTTCTGCCCTGAAGAGGAAACAATCAGCAAAATGAAACTACAAATGCAGACTGGGAAAATACTTGCAAACCACTTCCTAATAAGTGGCTAATATCGAAGCTTATAAAGAACACTTATAACTCAATAGCAGGAAAATACTCTAATTTAAAAATGGACAAAGGAACTAACAGATATACCTTCACAAAAACATAAAGATGGCTAACAGGTAGTATATGAAAAGGTGTTCAACACCATCAGTCGTTGGGAAAGGGCAAATGAAAATTACTGGAGCTATCGCCTTACGCTAGAATAGCAATCATTGAAAAGATGGATAAATTTGGGCAGGAGTGTGGGTCACAAAGGAACCCTGCCTGGCACACTGTCCATGAAAGGTTGGCTGGCACAGACATTATGCAAAACCAAATGGTGTCTCCTAGAGACATTGCAAACAGAGTGACCTTAGCCCCCAGCAGTCTCTCTTCTGAGCACACTGCGTATCCGAAGGAGAGGAGATAACCACCTGGCAAAACCACCACACTTCCATGTTTACTGCCTCATTATGCACAAGAGCTCAGAGAGGGGAGCAACCTAACTGTCCACCAATGGACAGATGGTGAATAAAACTGCGAGTATGCAAGGGAACACCAATCAGCCTTCAAATAAAACAAGGAGATCCTGCCTTGTGCCACAACATGGATGGACCCTGAGGGAACTGGAGGCTATTATGCTAAGTGAAATAAGGTACACACACACACACAAAAAACAAACAAACAAACAAACAAACAAAAAACAGAGGCTAAAAAATACAGACAGAGAATGAACAGGGCTACCTGGTAAAAGGAGGGAAATATGGAGAGTTCACAGGATGCAAACTCACATTCATGAAGGATATGGAAGTGTAGAGAACTAACACAGAGCTAGAGGGCTGTAGTTAAAATTGTACTACACGAGAGATTTTAACAAGTAGATTTCAGCTGCTTTATAACACCTAAGTACATGGGAGGATACATTAATTTGGTTCTCGATAGTGCTGTCTACGTGAATCCTACATGTTGTAAACTCCAAAAAATACACAACAAAATTTATTTTAAAACAATGAAACAAATCAGAAGAAAAATTTGCCTAAAACCTGAACAGTCTAGAAATACTGAATAATTGGCAAAAAAATTCTCTTCAAACTCAGTGTTTTTATACCCAAAATTTAAAAAAGTTCTGACCTTAGCTACCATCTGGTTGTTGGTTCTGATAGGTGTCTTAGCAAGCTCTGTTTAAAGAAGTATTATTTTAAAAATTCTCAGAATGAATCTGACCGCCAAAAGGGTACAGGATTCTGATTTTATACGAAACATTGAACATTTTCTCTTTTCAAAGGAGCTTTGCTATCTACAGAAGATAAAAATTTTAAATTAGGATCTGTTATATACGGTATGATTTTAGTGATACAGAGCTGGAAATGTTTTTAAAACTCATCAAACAAATATCCCTTAGGTATTTAGTAGGAATAAAGACAACTTTGTTCTACTAAAATTACTTAATTCTCTATCAAAATATTGGAATTTTTATACTCGTTAAATACACCAAAGTAAGTTATTCCACTTGGGATTAACTTTACAGGCTTTACCAATTCATCCTAACAAAATATGAAAAAATGCTTCTTTCAAAAAGTAAAAGCTAATTTGCATGGATATGAATATAAAAGCATTTATTAAAATATAGCCTTTCCAACTTTTACTTGGACACTGTGGTATTACAGTTCACTTAAAAAAAATTCTGATTCTCAATAGATTCCTAAAGGTTTAAAATTTTATAGCGTTTTCTGCTTCTTCCTATTAACCAGCTCTGCAGGGTGCATTCATTTGCTTCCAAGATATCTGTGGGGGGTTCGCACTGTCCTCTCCAGCTCTGGCCACTTTCAGGCCGCAGAATTCAGAAGAGATCTCTGGATCCACCACAAACTCTGCGGTGGGGCAGGAAGTTAATAAATTCTTCAGAGTTTGTCTTGTGGATCTTTCCTTCTTATTAATGAAATGAACATTGAAGCCAATTTATACTTCCCAAATTACACAACAGAATGAAGCAATCTGAGGTCACTGGCCTTGTAACTTTTGAAGTTGGCTATATGGTTCTCTACGCGCATGCTCCAGACCTCAGAAGCTGGCACGTGGTCCGGAGAGGTATCAACACCAGACCCTAATGCCGCACTCCTTTCCTTGAATCTGAATCTTCCTATTCTCGTTTGAGCTGGATGATAGCAGTCAAGTGAGTAGGAGCCATGGTGTTAATTTCCTAACAAAAATATGTACTTTAACATAACGGTAGCAGGCTGTATGTCTCAGTAGCTGCACCAGGAGCGATCTTTGTGTTCGCCCACTCGGTAGACCAACGCAAGGTGTGTGCACGTGTGTCAAAGTAGCAACAGGGGAGTTTTACCCACCTTACATGCCATATTACATGTTTGCTCACTTATAATTTGTTTCATTAAATGTTTTCTTTTGATTTTCCTTACAGAATTATAGGAAATTGATAGAACTTTATTGCATTTTATCATTTATTAAGCTACAATTCTAATCCAGACTTTATTTCCAGTGCTAACCCAAGTATAACCAAACTGGTTCCTTCCATGTCACTGGGGCTTTTCTCAAACATCATCCAAATGGTGAAACAAAAGCATCTTTTCAATTATTGTACCTTTTCAATTACTGCATTTTATTTAGAATTGAAAAGTAACAAGAATTCCTTTTCCATTTTGTCCAAGTAAGAAAGCCACCTTATTTTTGCATGCAGATGATTTAACCAACTAAAATTGCCAGTTGTTAGAAGACAAGTAAGCTATCAGAGGAAAAATTAGGAAGCAAAGAATAACTTTTAATTAGATTAAAAGTTAACTTAGTATTATCAAATAATTTTAAAAAGCATTATATTTCAATGATATCATCTTCTTCCCATCTTCAAAAGTTTTCAAAGTGAATGCAAAGATTCATAAAGCATTTTCTTGCTCTTTTTAGGCATTCTCTACACAGAACTGAATGTCAACTTTTCACTTCCTTAATGACAAAAAAGTGATTTTATATTGTCCAGTATAAATGTTTTATAGGAAAATATTAATAAAATGAACAAACTCAAATATATAAATTTTCTGCCTCTGGACTGTAATAAAATAATACTGCATTTTAGCTGATATGAGACTAATCTATTTGAAATAATGTTTGCATTTCAAAGCAGGAAAGCAATGCTAAAGCCTGAATAACAAATTTAAAAGAATGTCAATAGGATAAAATAAGCCAAATGTAAATATTTGCATTTAGTTTGAACAAACTCAATTTGGTCTTCAGCTTTCAGGACTTCTGCTTATCCACCACAATTTTAAAAGGCAGAAGTCTCCCTTTCTGTAGCCATAAGATAGCAATGTCCTCACAATAGCATCCTGGATAATTTTCATTAAAAGCACAAACCATTTGGGTGATAATATATACAGGGTGGTGTTTACACTTACAAATCAAAGCTAAAGTTGATTAATATAGTGCAATAATAATATAGCAGACACAGAACTTTGTTTCTTATACAAAACTTTGTTTCTTATACAAATCGAAATATATGTCACTTTCATTTATACCAAAATTGCAATCAAAAGCTATTCATAGGATGCCCCTAAAATGTAGCCTTGTTCATGTAAATTTACATGCTTCTCTCCCAACTTGTGAGCTAGCCACATTAACAAAAGTATACCAACTGGCAGATGGAGGATGGAGCTCAGAGAAAGGAGTATAAACCTGTATAGAGCATATGACCTGGACCGTCGGAATCAGATCTTGTATTTCTCTGCCACTCATCGACCTGACTTTAAAAACACTTAGTATCAATAATGATGATTCTTTCCAGGGCAATTACTTGAATTATGAATTTTCATGCCATTAAATTAAGTATCACCTTTTATTATCCCATTTTATCTCCCATAGAGGAAACTGAGATCAAAGTTTTTCGTAACTTATTGATGATAATATCGATTTCAAGATTTGACTTTAAATGTTTGAATCCAGGAGTTTTCCACCCAGAGAGTGTGCAGGTTAGACACAAAAGCCATCTATGAAGTCTCAGAGTACTCATCGAACATCACCGACATCATAGTTTTCTGGTGTATGTTCAGCAATACCATCAAGCAAAGCCTTAGCCCAGAACTGTAAATGCATCCTGCTAACAGTAATTATTGCTAATTAATAAATAAATCAGAACCCCACAAAAGCAAAAACAAAAACCAGAAGACCTGCAAAATAAAAATTAATCCCTAAGTTGCAGAGAAAATCAAGAAAATATTTAATATAAAAACCTCTAAAATATTCCTAAATCAGTATATAGAGGAAAATTCATAGTCATCTGTAAATTTTTAAAACAAAGAATTAAAATAATTTTATTTATCTTAAGAATTTTAAAAAGAACTAAAAAATGAGTCTAGGGCAAGCATAAGAAATGTGTAATAAAGAAAAGCAGAGTAAGGAATTTAAAAATTATAAATAAACCACATTTATGAATAATAGTGAAATTCACAAATGAAATGTTAACAAATATAATCATACAGTGCATTGAAAGAATAAATGTGATCAAGTGAGGTTCATTTTAACATCTTGAGGATGAATTTCCATTAGAAATCGTGTTACTAAATGACATGTAATCGCAGGTTAGTCTCCTGTAGGTTCTTAGGGACAAAACAAGTCTCTTGTAATACAGGAGCAAAGTGACCCTTGATCCACATCATAAGCCCACACATGTGCTACATATGTGCTGGGGACAAGCATGGCAAAGGGGTAATGATGAAGACATTTACATATATGTGTGTGTGTGTGTGTGTGTATTTTATGTGTATTTCAATATATATAGTTTATAAACTTTATAAGGAATTTATATATAGACAGATAATATAAAGAAAATACACAGTCATGCCTTGTGAATAACAATAACTCTCTTATTAGAGAAGTAGGTAGGTCCAAGCCAGGCATGATGATATGTGCTTGTACTCACATCACTTTAAGAGGCTGAGGCAGCAGGATCAGAAGCTCCAGTCCAGCCTCTGCAACTCAGACATTTCATAAAACTCTCTCTCAAAATTCAAATAAATAAATAAAAGAGCTGAAGATACAGCTTAGTACGAAGGTAAAGACCCAAGTTCAATCTCCAGTATTGCAAAAAAAGAAAGAAAGAAAGAAAGAAAGAAAGAAAGAAAGAAAGAAAGAAAGAAACTACATCCACTATAATTAAACTTATTTTGAAATCATTAGTTATTGCAATTAAAAAGTACAAAGAAATATAAAGATAATGGAACACAACTAACTTTTCAGATTTAGTAGAAAGTGAGAGCATTTTTGTAAAAAGTGTGAAGTCTAAGAGATATAACCAAAAATCTGTTTTGAAAATACTGTATTTCATCAAAAACAAGGTTTTCAATTTCTATATAAAATCAATCACTTCCTAAAGACAAGAATAACTTTCTGCAATTAAATAACCCATTTCTAGAAGGTATTCAACAAACATTAATTGAAAAAACAAATAATTTCTAAAAGAGTGAACGTATTCGAAAACAAAAACTTCATTTTAACAGTAAGTGTGTAGTATCAACTTAAGACAAATGTATCTAGTCTATCTGGAAATGTAATAGAATAATGGACTAAATGAAAGACCAAATTCAGTATTATAAATATGTGATAAGGTGCGGATGGATGGGGAAGATTGATCACTGGTTGCTAAGTTACAGTTAGACAAGAGTAACAAATTCTGGGATGCTATCACACATAATAATTGTGTACTGTATTTCAACAAGCTAGAAGAAAGGACCTTGAATATTTTCATCATGAAGAAATTATAAATGTTTAAAGAGACGGACATATTTAACCTGATTTAAACACTGTATAATGTATAATGTATGTATTAATATGTATAAACTTCATGTTTCATGTGTCAGTTAAAAATTTACATATTACATAATTACATGTGTATATATCTATGTAATACAGTCTCTTGCGATCAAATGTAAATGGCTCCTTTTGTAATTCTAACATCATGTGAACTCAGTCTCCATATCTGAAAACTATGATTGTTAAGGGCTTCGGGCCTGAAACACGTTGGTTCATATCATACAGCCCAGTAACTAAAACAGCAGGTCTGCGCTGTAAGAGGCCTATGAATTGATTTATTTATATAGCTATCTCTAGGCTCTGGCATCTCAGATTATTATTTTTATTGGTAATATTTAGCAACCTATATTAAAAATAAGCATGACTCAATTAGGTAAATACTTTTTAAACAGGTGTTAAATCATCTCTTAATAGAATGTCCCTTTTACATGAAAGATGCAGCGTCTGCATGAGAATGAAACGCCTCCCGACCATTATCCACGTTGAGGAACACTGACTTATCTGAAAGTGGACTTTGATTGGAAATTATCAAAGCTGTCAAGAGATCTGAGGGAGGGAAGACCGGCTGCTTAAAAACCCTTGACTCTGAGTACGGCGCCTCATAAAATATTGAACGTCCCTGTTAATTTGCTTTCGATAAAAGTGGAAAGCATCAATGTGTTGAGTCCCAACAAAAGTGTCAAGATTTTATGGACATACCTATGAGGATGAAGGTTCTCGGGTGCATGTCATCAAAGTTAGGTGTCACCGAAATTGTCTTCAAATCTATGCTTGCCTGAGAGGGTCGTGGTATCAAAACTACAAATATGCAGGAGGTTCGTGTGTTCTCTTGAAAAGGAAAAAGGAGCAGGAAGAGTGTGGGACGGAGGCTGAGGCAGACAGGACAGTCTTTATCAACACATCGTGCTGGAAATCAGGATTCTGTTCCAGCAACGCTATCTATTTTATCTCTTACCCAAAATCTATATGAAGTAAAAAGATAAAGTAATTTAATATGTAAACACTTAACTACAGTCTCTGGTCTCATATTTCTATTTGTGAGTATGCAGTTTTAATGTCTGGGTCAGTTCCAGATGAAAGCTGAAGCTACAATGATCAGTAGCCAAGCAAAATGAGACAGTGGCAGAAGCTGCATTATGGGCCATCTCACTAAATTACCCATCATATATTGCCCCATCTGAGCCTACTTGAAATCTGGTCAGCTGAGTTGGTTCAAAGATCCTAATGACAAGGACAGTCTTGAGGCACATCCTCACTGTCCTCAGTCGCAGGGCTCTCCAGACAATTCAAGGAAAACATATGACCCCGACTTTTATAAACTAGCTCCACTTTAAAGCTCATCCATGTGTGCTTGCTGTCCCTTCTTGGGGACACTGAGTGATGAACCTATTGAACATACACGTATTCACTCCCAGTGATTTAATTTCTAATGCTGCCGACCTGTTTTTAGCTTTAGAAAACTGACTGTTGCCTTCCATCACTCTAAACAACTTATTAGCCATTTCATAATCCTAGAAAACTATAGAATTTTAAATGCCATTGGTTAATTCTACTCTCTGTACAAATGTTACTATAATATGGTACCCCCAAATCAAAAAGCCTTGAATATATTTCACGATGTTACTTGGCACATCTGCATGATGATACTGGTATATTGGTCAGTTGTCAAGTGTGGGGTGGGCACACGAAACCTGACACCCACAACATAAAGGAGAAGAGGTTTAGTTTGGCTCATGGGTTCAGTGGATTCAGTTCATGGGATGCTGCTTTCATGCAGAAACATGATGGCAGAAGGGTGTGGCAGAACAAAGATGCTTAATTTGTGATGGCCAGGAAATACAACAGGGGACAGTGGCAGAGAGGAAGGGGCCAGGGACTACATATACTACCCAAGGTCAGGCATCTTTGACCCACACGGACCCGCCCAAAAGTGTGTTCAGTCAACCACTAGGGCAGCTCCCAAATCAATCAAGTTGACATAATCAAGCTTAACTGTCACCACTGGTTTAGTCTGATTTTATTCTATGGTTAAGCTTAATTTGGTATATATTTTTTTAAACTGAAAAAAAATTATAGGGAACCTCCAAACTCTGTAAGTGTTCAAGGGACAATAGCTAAGGGACTCAGAAAAAAAAATGACCTCTGGAAAATATCTGGAAAGCATATTTCACTGGTGTTAATTGATGATATCCCAAGAAGAGAAAGACTATTGCTATAAACTCATCACTGAAATAGTTATTGTCCAAATCTCCCCCTGTTGGAAATCATTAAAATAATATAATAATAATAATAATAATAATAATAATAATAATAATAATAAAGCCTGATATTCTTCAGCTATAATATGAGACAGGAAGAAAGACTATTCCAAATGGTCTGAATTTTGTGAAGCTGCTCATCCCATCAGGTATTGCTTCCTGCTGGGTTACTCCATGTGACTCTCCTAGTGTTTAAGGGCTGAGCTTTTCTTTGCTGCCAGGAACGGTGTCCTGCCTCCCAGGTCCCCCCCCCCCCCACAGGCAGCAGCACAAAGCACCCAGCCCAGGTAGGCAGGCCCCATGGTAGGGAAGGAGCTGGCTGTAATCTGAAAGCACCCGACACCAGCCAGCTTGTCAGCTGTAACTGGACTGGCATTCTCTCGGGGACACTGAGCTGTGAGATAAGAATGAAGCTTAGATAATCCAAACGCACTTTGATATAACATCAGCTGAATTTAGTAGTGAAGTGCAACATTTTTTAAGGTTCTGAAGTTTAGCTGGAGGCAGAGGGAGTACCAGAAGGAAAATAAATGAAAGCTGAACACCTCTTCAAAAGCTAATCTTCGTAATGCTTTCATTAGCAGTTTAAAAAATAACCCACGTGCACACTTTTGAAGTGGGAGAGAAACGATTTTGAGGACTAATTGCTGTGGGGTATAGTTTAACTTCTCAGTCTTTCAAAAACAAGCAAGGTCAGGGATTTCTTTTACCACTGCTAGGTTTATGAAATATTTTGTTTGTAAAGGAATGAACACAGGTATACGTGAGAGAGATTAGCTGATGAACCCTTCATTTAGTTCCCTCCATAAAAGATAAGTATCTGTTATACTCAGAGTAAAAGAGGAGATGAAAGGTTCTTCCTTCTAAAGAAATTATTCTCTGAGGCGGGCTGTAAAGGCAGCATTTTCACTTTTAAACAAACACAGTATAAAAATATTTGGATGAGATGATAGAAACGTGGGGAAGAGAATGGTCACCAGGAGATCCTACAGCTTCCCTGAAACTTCAGCAAGAGGTAAGCGATGCAATCAGCTAAAAATACTGCCAGTTGCATCTAACATTGAAAAAATTTGTGTTTCAACTCAAAACACACAAGACTGACACCACAGACGTTTGTAAACAGTAGATTAGGTAAAAGGCAGTTTCATGTCCCTGATGACTCTACTCTGAGAGATTTCCTTCTTGAAAATCTGGCCTCAGGAGAAGTTCGGCCTGCCAAATACAATGTGGGTTTTGTGGCTGTCAAGTCTGTGGCATTATGGACATCAAATTCGGGCTGAGGTAGAACGGAGAATTCCTAATTGTACACTATCCACATGACATCAATCTTAGAAACAGACAGTATCAATTGTTTATTCTTTTAATACAGGTGATTCCAAACTTTTTTTTTTTAACTTTCTATAATTGGATACTCTTCAAAGGAGCCCTCTAAGAGCACGCTTGTTACCCACCCCCATGGAGGTATCCAGTCTTCCTGCCAGACAAGTTTCCTGGGAACTGCCCTTTTGCTATCACAGAGGAACTCCACGCATTTTCCCAACTCTCAAGCAGTGCTAAAAATACAGCAGCTATGCCTCTTTCTTTAACACAGAGAATGTTAAAGAAAAATCTTTTAATAAGACACAAACAAGGCAGAGCTTGAACGATGGCAAGAGGGATGGGAGATAGTTTGGGCAGAGGCAGCATAAATCAATCCCGTAGTGTGGAATGATGTTTAAATGATAAAGGCTAGTTAAGTATCCAGAATTTGGGGGTATCACTCCCTATTACCACACCAGGTCAGAGATATTGCCGAGACACAGGTTTGATATAACTTATACAGAATGACGCAGCATGTGGGGCAGCCGGAAAGCAGCACAGTGGATAAGCAGCAAGAAATCTCTGGAAAACTGGAGGAGAGTAGCAGAGAATGATTCTTAGAGAGACTAATCCAGGCAGCATCCTGAATATTCGGACAAAAGGATAATACTCTTATTCTATAACTGTTGAAGAGATATTACAGGTTTGCTTAAGCAAGCTGAGAAGAGCAGTAATCCTTAAGATAAATTTGCCATATCCATAAAATATTCTGTAATTTAATGTCAAGGTGTCCTTAACATACGTGTAATGCTGGTAGAGCTGTCATTTAAACATAATTTTAACTACATATGGTGAGACAATTGGTTTTGTTTTAGAAAGGTCAACCGCTCTGAACAATCATTCTATGTCCCTTTCCCACTTAAGATTCTCTTAGCACCTTATGCAGGAAGGCCCAGTATGTTTATTTTCTTGCATTTATAAAGGTTTTAGCTACTGTAAATGTTTGTGATCAAAGCATTACTAGATGTTCTCCTTTTCATATCTGGGGTTTCTATGGGGCCCGATCATGCTATCAGAAAGTCAACTTTTATCAGAGGAAGCCCACCAGAAATGGAC
Organism: Hystrix cristata; assembly: GCA_004026905.1. Taxonomy (NCBI): domain Eukaryota; kingdom Metazoa; phylum Chordata; class Mammalia; order Rodentia; family Hystricidae; genus Hystrix; species Hystrix cristata. The sequence continues at coordinate 63,872 of PVJO010005710.1, read as the reverse complement.
TCGCTCAGACATCTTCCTAAACAGCAGTGATTAAAAAGAGCGGGTCATAATGTGTCGGCTGAGATAAAACACCGACACCCACAATGTAAAGGAGGGCAGGTGCATTTGGGCTCAGGGTTTCGGTCCATGACTCCAAGGCAGCCGTGTGGGTAGACAGGCAAGGTAGAGAAAAGCGGCTCATCCACGGCAGCCAGGAAGCAGAGAAAGGGGAAGAAGGGTGGGCCACGAGCAAGAATGCACCCTTCCAGTCACCCTCGTCCAAGCAGGCCCCACCTCCCCACACCACATTTAGTCACGAACGCGTCGATGGATGAATCCACTCGCTGAGCAGCATAACCCCCATGATCCAATCATCCTCAAAGACACAAGGCACGTGGGGGACATTTTTTATCTGAACTATAATATTATGTGACCAATTTTAACATAACCCTCAAAACGCTCCACCAGAAAGGCTAACAACTATACCAATAATGGGCCAATAGTAATACCATTATTTAAAAAATGAATAAAAAATGAATAGTTATCAAAACACAAATCTTAAGCTTTAGTTGTAAAAAGCCATGTTCCTTTTGAATTATAAGTACACGTAGATAAAATACCTTCATTACTACTGTACCAACAGAGAGGTATATGTAATTAAAGTAGGAAATATGTTTTTCTCCATCAACATTACTATTAGAAATTGCAGATCAGCTATTAGAATATCAAATTTAGCGATGTTAGACCCATTCAGTAGGAAGATTGTGCATTTACCTGCATGATTTCTGTTTCCCTGACAACCGACCAGCACTCATGATCCAAACAAATTCCCAACAGTGTTGCAGAACGGGCTTTTAATAATGCAAAGGCCTTCCCTCCTTCCTTCCTTCCTTCCCTCCATCCCTCCCTTCTTCCTTCCTTCCTTCCCTCCATCCTTCCCTCCTTCCTTCCTTCCTTCCCTCCATCCCTCCCTTCTTCCTTCCTTCCTTCCCTCCATCCCTCCCTCCTTCCTTCCTTCCTTCCCTCCATCCCTCCCTCCTTCCTTCCTTTCTTCCCTCCATCCTTCCCTCCTTCCTTCCTTCCTTCCCTCCATCCCTCCCTTCTTCCTTCCTTCCTTCCTTCCTTCCCTCCATCCCTCCCTCCCTCCCTCCTTCCTTCCTTCTCTCCTCTCTTTCTTTTTTTCTTCGGTGGGATGATGTCCTCTTAGTGAGGATGGAATTGCATATCAACAATCTGTTCATCAATTTTGTTTTCAATATCCCAGCTGTGATTTAAGCGTTGTTAACCAATTCTCAGATTCTTTTGCACTTGGTGCTACTTAAATGGCACTGTGATGTCCAAGGGCTCTGGGATAAACAGCCACTTAAAACACTAGGGTTAGGTTTTCTTCCTCTCCTCATATTATCATTAAAGTATTTTAAATATCTTTTAAGTGTTATAGCTGGTAAGACTGAGCAAAATGATCTTTACTGAGATAATCTCTAACAGGTATTTAAAAACTAGTTTTTATATCATCACACAAGTTATTTTAAGGCATTAATGTGGCACATTTAACTCTATATTCTAGGACACTAATTTTCCTTTTTTGAGTCTCTGAGAATCAGACAATCTGTTACTCCTATATGCTGATAAATGGCTACTTCTTTGAGAGATTTTTAATGTTTCCTAATTACTTATATTGTGACTCATTTACCTCTTTATTCTGTGTTTTTGTTAAAAGACAAACTAGCTGGCTTTCCTCTGGTTCAGCATTTTATTTTAAAGACTGTCTGTCATACTAGCAGTAGGCAAAGTGGTTCAGTTTTACTGAAACATGTAGGCTGGGTGTTGTTAATCAATGGCATTTTATTGATTTTTTTCTAGAGAGCAAACTCACACATAAAGTATTATATACAAAAATAGGGCACTAGGCAAACATTACATGAAAGGAAATATTGTACTCTTGCTATATAACCTTCGTTGTCTTACATCCATAATCATACAATGAAAGAATAGCTAAATGGATATATATTTCAAGAACAAAATAATTTGCTTTTTAATATTTTATTTTTAAAAATATCTATTATTTTTTATTAGGAAAAATCCAATGATGTTAAAAAAATGCTATTTTGCTATTATACTAAAATGGCAACAGTGGCTATCTTTTACATTGCTTTGGAGCCCCTGCCCTTAAATCCGAGACTGTCTTTTCTCCTGGGCTTTTCGTGAATGTTCCCCATGAATTAGTTACCTCTCTACCTACTGACTTTTATCCGAAAATGGTAAAAATGACAAATGATAGCAACAATCCGAAAGGTACATAGAAAGATGACTTTCATGTGAAGTCCAAAACTCCACGGGAAGGTAACTGTCACTGGGGCTTCAGGGCCAGTAAGAAGTTGGACTCGAGGCTGTTCCAAGAGATGGAGTAGTGGGATCGCAGTGGACGGTTACTTCCTGGTCAGTGACGCTATGACATAACATCGACACAACAAACTGGCCATCCAGGACCCTAAATCTCAGGCACATTTCTAGCCCACTGGTGTCTGCTACTTTTTATTTCAAACCAACAGCCCCCACCCCGACCCCCACACACATTTCAGCTTCATCACTTTGTTTGTTTTTGCTTTCGTCCAGAAAATGATTTTAAAAGGGCTGCTGCTTCTCAGTGGGCCCTCTGCCAGCTCTGTCTGCCCACACACCAGAAAAACGGGTTGGTACTTCTGGAGGAATATGAAGCACCACCCAGATTTGCTGTGCAGCTCACGGTGAAAGGGAGCCGGCTCCTCTCCAGCTTGGATGCTGGGAGTGTTACCCCAGGCTCAGCTTGGCTCTGCCTTGATGTGCTAATGACCTTACTCCAGGCACTAAGCTGGGGTCTGAGTTTACGGAAAGACATGAGAATATATTCATGCACGCCAGGCTCCAAGAGTGCTGTCTAACTGTGAACTGTCCATAAAACTATTCTTCACAACACAGATTCACATCTTAATCTACTTTTTGTTTGTTTGTTTGTTTGTTTTTGAGTGCTCAGAAGGAAACCCAGGGCCTCGGGGTGGCAGGCGAGCAGTCTCACACTCAGCTCCACCGTCTCCCCAGGATCAGACCTTAAGTGAAGTCACTCTCTAAAGTAACCCGTGTGGTCCAGACACGGAAAGTTGTTCTTGTGCATAATTTAAACAATCCAAGTAATCCAGGAAAGAGCATTGCTGTCTAATGATCTTCCATTCGACAGTGTGACAGTTGCTCAACTAAATTAGTAGAATCAAAAGCAAAATTAAAAAAAAAAAAAAAACAAACCTGGAAAATCAAACTTGTCTGTTCATAATTATTAAATTATCAAGTGAATGTGGGAAAGACTGGGGCATAATTTAAAGCTCTTGTGTTACTCTATTTGATTTTGATATTAAACTCTGCATCTCAAAAACTAAAAAGAAAAAGTTCATTTAAAACTAATAAATTTAAGATCCAGTACACGGTAGACACCGTTAAACGTCTACTGGACTTGATCTAAATCTCTATCAGATCTACAGCTTTTGAAAGGACAGAGAAGAAGTGGGCTGTTGGTTTCCTTGCTTTTGCAAACCAGTGTCCCTGACTGCGGCCCTGCCCCTCAGTTTAGCACTCAGGGCCATGACCACTGGTATGTTGGGGTGAGGCCTCTTTTACTCCCTACTGGGAGCCACGCTCCCAAATTAGGGCCCGTGGTGACATGTCAATATGATGGCCACATTAGGCCACAACTAAAAAAACAAAATGCTATTGAGGTTGAGAAAAGAGAACTTTAAACTAGTCTAAGACTTGAGTGATTTAATAAAGTAGGTGAATTATGTATAGAGTCCTAAAAGATGTCTAAGAATTAGACCAACAATGAAAGACATAAATGGAATTCTAAGTAGATCTGATAATAAAAATACTAAGTCATGAACACTATGGTCATTCAGAAAACAACACATATTCCAGTATCATTATAGCATTAGATCTGAAGATATAATTAGGGAAAATTTGGATTATGGAGGACTATATTTTCCACGCTAAGGAAGACTGGCCTTTATTACATACCTGTTATGCATTTAAAAATTTTGATTAGGTATCAGTTAGATTTTATTTGAGATATATTTATGTGTCTTTATCATAATGTAAAGAACAGACATATGGACAATAGAATGGGGAATTAAGAGACTACTTAGGAGGTTATTAGTCTTGAGTTAGAGGCAATGTGAACTGGAAAAGAGGAAGAAAATCGGAAACTGAGAGAATTTGGAACTTGACTTCCATTCAGCTGGGTGCAGAGATGAGGTCGAAGAGCGATGTGCAAGTCTGGGTCCAACTAACCAGGTGTGACGGGCTGATGACAGGGTGACTGTGAGCCGGCAACCGCAGGAAACATAAATGGTGCACAGAGGTCAGCTAGTGTGAAGACAGTATCAGAGAAGAGGCTTGGGCCTGGGATGTGCTTTTGAGCAACTTTAAACTGTGAATGCTAATTAAACGTCTGGAATGATAGGTGCTGATAAAAGACTCCCCGGGGAGAAAAGAACAGTGAAGGAGTGGACAGCTCAGGAGCTGCCAGGACACAGGCAAGAAAAACAGCAGTGAAGTGGGAGGCGCTCGGGGAAAACAGGCCCGGGGCACCTGCAGCAGCAGCAGGGTAGGTCAGGAGGAGCCAGGACTTGACTTGAGAAACATGCTTCTGTGGAGCAGCAGACAGACCGCAGGGGCCGGGGCCAGGGTCGCGTTTCGTTGTAAGATGAGAAAGTGTAAGTGTTTATAGGAAAGGAATGGAGGACAAGTTTTATTTTCTGTCCTCACACTGATTGCTCAGTAGTGTCTGAGCACAAGGCCAAGAACAACTGTGATGCTCAAAGAGCTCAGTGGGGGAAAGCACAATTGCCAAAATGGCGTCCCGTGGAGCAGGAGAGGGGGATGGCGGCACGGGTGTCCTGGCCGGCCACGTCACCGCAGGCTTACGTCAGACGTCCAGCTCACAGATTAACAGGCTTGCCAGGACTGGAAGTGCGAGTACTGTTACAGCTTACTTTCAAAGGAAAGGAGCACTGAAGAGCAAGATATCTTCACCAAGAGTTACTGTGAACAATCACCTCGGTTACTATGGAAATAGATTTTCCTAAAATCCGCTAACTTGATTATGAGAATATTAGTGAAACACAAATATGAATATCAAAACACTATTTTCCTGATTTCTGATACATGTACTCATCGTGAAATACGTCCATAAAGTAATTAATATGTCCATCATCTCACATACAGTGAAAACATCTAAGATCTACACGCTTAGAAATTTTCAAGTATACAGCACATTATTATCACCATGATACGTAGAAGATCTCCAGAACTCACTCATCCTGTGCAACTGAAACGCTGCAGCCCCGACCATTTAAAAATGTATTTGAAGAACTGACCATGGAAGATAGATCACATTGCTCTGTCATGCAGTCCTTTCTGGGAGTTGATTTATTCATTCATTCATTTTCATTCACTTTTTATTACATAGATGTTGATGCCAAAAACTGGGAAAGGGTCTTTATGACATGATGCCACTATTTCTTTAAAGTATATTGGGTTGGGACAGGCTATTGGTACATACTGTGAGTTGAATATTAGAAAAAAAAGTAACTACCTCAAGTACCTAATTTCAAAAACAAAGCCATAAACAGAAAAATGCATGTGTTAAAGAGTTTAAGTATATACTAGGTATATATTAAACAGGTGAATGTTATTTTATATATATCTTTACATCAACTTATTAAATATTCATTTTGCTAAATTTTCTCCCATTTTATTTTTAATGTGTTCTCTAGTGTGGGAGGACTTGTTTTGACATAACTTAGGAGAGGGAGATGCCTACATTCAGCAGCTAGGTTTACTGAATATCTTTAGCCTTCTAGTTCATTACAGATCCTTTTCTTCAAACCATTCAATAATTTTAAAATATAAATGATCCCGGTACATAAAATATTCGGTACTAACCCAATAGGCTGGATTAGACATACATAATAAATGATGTGTTATATCACTTCCTGAGTCAGAGAAATGAAGACTGAGAGAAACAAATGAGATATCAATGCTAAAACTCAGATAATTTGAAGCTCTGCTTCTTTCCTCTTGTACACACAAACATCTGAATACTCAGAGTGTACATGGATATGTGGATATGTGGGTACACAGACATACACAGCATGGACATACACATAAAGATAGACTCAAATATTTACACACATGTGTATTATGTATTTTTCAACTAAAAGATTCAGAATTTCAGAACACATGGGCTGTGCTGGTGTCCACATGTGTGTGGGGAGAGAGCCTTGTTCAGCCTCAGTGAGCAGGTCCATGTTCTCCCCGGAGCACGGCAGCCCCCACACCCTGCTTCTCCCAGGGATTCGGGCAAGGCGCTCACGCTCTGAAGGCGGTGGGAGGACGAAGGGAAGAAAGGACGGGCAAATTAACTATAATTGGATCTTATTAACTTAGTCATTTAAATTGCTAATCTGTTTCCAAGTAGGCTTATTTGTAGATAACTCATCTTTAGCTGACTGAATTTGGCTTTTCTAACCCTGGCTTGTAATTTGAAGAGAATGGAACAAGCCAGCATTTATTTTCTTTTTATTTCATCCAAAAAAAAAAATAAATTGTCAAAAATGTCTAGACACATTAGAACTGGAACTCAATTTTATATCCACCTAGTTAAAGATTATGATCAACAAAAGATTAGATTTTACAACAGTTTAATTAACTTCCAAAGAAATCTCAAGCCTAGATAATATAATTAAAGGCAGTAAAAAATGAGGAGGGTGAGGGGAATCCTTAATAATTTCCCAAAGGCATAAATATATATTTATAATACTTATAATAGTTGTCATTATTTAACCCTATAAGCAGAGAGACTATCATCTGTGCTTTTGTTTTTAATTCTTATCAATCTATTATCAGGACTTACATTGTAAATATCCAAAATATAGTAGGTTCATAGTGTCTGCTGAATGATTACTTGACTCATTAGTACATAGAGTAGTCAACATAAAATGAAAAATATCTTTATGGTTTCCGTCCTCTTTCAAAAATAAGCTTTGTCCTTATGTTAAACATTAAAACTATACAAGACTATTTCACAGACATACAAATATGTATAATTATGCATAAAAATATTAATATATGCATATTTAGTAAGGCTATAAGACTTCCTCTACTGAAAAATCCTATAGTATATGAGTTAGAATGAGTTAATAAGGCAGACATTTAGGAAGGCAAAGAATTGGTTTTTACTTCATTTAAATTGCAAGAGTTTTCCGTAAATATTTGTGAAAATAAATCCTGTGATGGTTATATGTTCCATAGCCTTGGCTTTAAAATGGTGTAGAGTAAAAAGTATATTCAAGCAAACTTAAATGATTGAATAGGAGGTCTGCAAAACTATGACAAGCTCTTTGGTTAGCACACATAAATGTAGATGTCTTGGGGCCAGGGACAGAGACTGGTGAGAGTGTGGGTCCCCAGCACCACACACACACAGACACACACACACACACACGTGCACACACACACACACACGTGCGTGGGCACACACACACTAATGGTAATATAATAATAATAGATGATGATTTCCTTATTCATCTAAGTTTTCAGGGAGAGGTCTTTTCATATATCATTTTCTTAAATTTTATATATATTTTAATGCTTTAACGAACTTAATTTATAAACACATTGAAAAACAAAGCAACATTCACTACCTCAGTTTCCTCTTATTTAGTAAGTGAATGTCCTAAGAAAGATACGATAAAAATCCAGACTGTAACAACAACAACAACAAAATCGATTTCTAGGTACAAATCCTTAACTTTGTATTTCTCTCCTTAATACATTTCAGTGTGAAGCGCATTCTCCTTTGTGTGACTCAGCCTGTTTTAAGTCTATATTTTACTTCCAAAGATTGGCTTTTTTTGTTGGTTACTAAAAGAAGTTCTTTCCTAAAACATGGACAAGCTGGGGAAGAAAGCTCAGATTTTATGTTACGTCTATAATTGCCTGATAATACGCAGACGGCCCAAACCCGAAAGTTGAACAGGAAGCCGGGCTGTTCCTGACGAATGCTCAGAGGGACTGAGCTCAAGGGAACGGTTCCGATTTTCTGAAAAATGGCTCAAACCCTGCTCTACTATTAATATGAAAAGGACACTGATCAGTCGTGTGACTGATTTCTTACCATGAACGCTGGCAGGAAGAATATTTCTCCTTTGCCAAATAAAATAATGACCCATTTTCACGGTGGGAGAGACAACTCCGTGCAGGTGTGCACTTCAGAGGGCCTCGGGAAGAAAAGTGTCTCTGCTGCGGGCTGCCTTCTCGGCCCGAGTGTTATCCAGAGAAAGGGCGATCACTCAAAGTGATGTGATTTCAGGCTGCAGTTAACGATGGAATTCACAAGAATGAATGAATAAGCAACAAAATGCCTATATTCTGTTGTCCAGACTATCCAAGTTTACTAGTAAGAATAACTCCTAATCAGTTACATTTTAATGGCTTCCGTGAAAACTTTTTTTTTTTTCCATCAGAATGAGTTTCTAAATATAATATCTATGATGTCAAAAAAGAAGTCTAGTCACATGGGAGTGGGAGGAGGGTACAGGTTTCTAGTGCAGTCATTCCAAGAATAGGCACAATTTCCGGAACATTAATGAACCCGTATCTCAATGAAGATGACAAAATTAAATCAGTATACCTGAGATGTACAGCTGCCACATATAAACACCATTACATTGAAACTAATTCATAATATTTATATTTTCTAGAAATTGACCCATGATATTTATTAAGATATTATTAGGATTTCCTTTTATTTCCTAGAAAAAGAGTGACATTAGGAATAGTGAAGCAAGAAAAGTTTAATCTAGAAATACTCATAAGAACTTACAAAAATGTTATGTTTTGAACCTGATTTAATTTATGCTAAATTCAAGATCAATGGCCTTTAAAACCAAAAAAAAAATGGGGTTATAGTTCAAATTATGAATAAATTAATTTTTCCAACCCCCTTATTGAAGGAGGCAGGAAATAATGCTCTGACCAATTTGATCAAAGCAGTATCATTTTAAACTACTGTTATATTTTAAGAATTGCACAGGATAGTAACCATATGAAGAAAAAGGATCACTATTTGGTTACATTATGGTACGAAACTGTCCAGAATAGATTTGCTTTGAAAATGTCACTGAGCTTTTGTAGTAATGAGGACCTGCATCCAAACACTTTTCCCAACACATAGCTTAGGCAGAAAAATTAGCTTAACTCTCTGGACTCTGGGTACTTTTCTTACTGATAAAGTAGAAATGATAAAAGAAACTCACACAGATGCTACAGAGACCATATGAGAAAATGTATGAGAAAGCTTTAAGTCTGTGCCTGGAACTAAAGAAATGGTAACCAAGCTGTCCCTCTAGTTGGATGATGGCTGTCCCTATTGTGAATGGCATAATTCATTTATGCATATAAAAGAGGCCTGTGGTCCCGGGAAATAGACTCAGAGAAAGTGAAATTCTCAGAGGGAAGAATTCTGGGCAAAGAAATTTTATTTAAACTCCAAGTTAAAAATAAAAATTCAACTTCAAAACTAATTAGCATTGTTGACCATGGTATGAAGGCAGTTCAATCTATTTTGAGCAAAAACTGATCAACACTTTTTGTCAAAGCATGTAGTAAGTGAATCAAGGTACACCAAGTATCAAATATGAATGCATTAAAAAAATAAATTTAAATTATTAAGTTTATGATTAACTAGTTTTTGGCAGTGTAATTGCCTGAGGCATCAAGGAATTTCTTTAAAAGTTTTTACTTTGAAAACTTAAAAATAAAACCTGCCTATGCTTTCTTGGCCTTTTATTAAAAAGGGATATGTGGTCCTGCAGTTCAGACCTACAATGTCATCTAGAGGTGCATGTGTTGGAGGCTCGGTCCCAGCTTTGTGCTATTGGAGGTGGTTTCTAGTGGGAGGTATCAGATCACTGGGGCTATACCTTCCAGGGGACTGTGGGACTCTGATATCTCTCTCTTTTCTTGACCATGAGGTGAGCAGTTCTGTCTGTCTGTTTGTCCGTCCGTCTGTTCAACCGTCTGTCTCTCTCTCTAACCCTCCTTCCTTGCCCATGAGGTGAAAAGCTTTGCTCTGATTTACCTCAGGTATTTGTAACAGTAATGGAAAGTTAACATTTGGGGTCCTGTCTACAAGTAACCTTTGCCAAGGTAGGTCTGAATCTAGCAGGTTTTACTTCATCAATTAAGTGGGGAAGTAATATCATCTAAATCTATTGCTCTGTAAGATGAAAATAGTGTAGAATCTGGACATGGTCTAAGTACTGTTCAGGTAGATTATTTTTGAAATCTGTACCTTGTTCATTAGTCCCTGAATCTGCAAATCAAAATTTAAAATAATGTTTTATAAATAGATGGAAAGAAGACATATTAAAAAGGATTTTTAGGGGCTGGCGATTTAGCTCAGTGGTTAGAGTGCTTGCCTTCCAAGCACAAGGCCCTGAGTTCGATCCCCAGCACCAAAAAAAAAAAAAAAAAGATTTTTAAATGGGTATGAGGGGAAAACAGATGTGTAAGGTAGAGTAGGGAAACTTCAGTAACGTAGGCTGCCCTGAAGGAGAGCAGTCTGGAGGAGACGGTTGGGAGGTGTAATCCAGGAAATAAATTCAGGCATTGCTTAGCATGGTTCTGTTGCTATAGAGAGTGGAACACCCCCAAGTCACCTTGGAAAATGAAACAGTTCACATAATGAAGTACTTTCTTAAGAAGAGGGACAAGCTACTAGAAGAGCTTGTCAGTGCAGACTCTAACATGAGATGCACAGAGCAAAAACTAACTGAACTTCTGTGGACGGATGTGCATACGTTTGGAAGGAGATGTTATCATTACTAATGACCCAGTCACAGCTAATGGTTTTATGGCTAACTAGAGACCTGAGTGGTTATGCTAAACTTACAGAACAGCTTTGCAGTGCCTCGTGGTGCTTTTATTCTCAGCTGAACTATTTAAAATTTGCTTCTTTTAATGAACTATGAAATGATCCAATAAAATACTCTCAAGCATGTGGCATGCTGTGCAGCTTCACAGTGACGGGACTTAGGAAGCCAGGACTCAACTGAAAACCATAAGAGAATGAAGAATTAAGACTCGAAAGCCTCACAAAAATGATCAAAAATATAGATAAATATAATATAGTTTGGCATAGGGAAAGAGAAGTTGCTATATCTCTTTTTAAGAGCAAAGAAGTCATTTGTAGAAGACTTGGCCAGAACAGGATTATGGTCCACAACATTCACTGATGAAGGAGTGTGACTCGCCACAGGAGGCCAGCACCAATCAGAACTTACCTCCAAAAAAGGGCAAGTGTCTTTCTCCTTGAACTGTGAAAACCGAGATGCAGTATGTTTTCTATAGGCAAAGAAAATAGGAAAAATGATATTTGTACAGACAAGTAGCATCTGCCCTTCATATTCTGCTAGTCATGATCGGAATTCAAATTTTCTTTAAGAAAATTTGGTAGTGTGAATCCAAGTCCTTTAAACGACACATGCTTTTGGAGGAGGAAATTGACTTCTAAAGAATTTATCATAAGAAAATAAGCAAACAAAGTGTAGAAAGTTAAACATATAAGACCAAATATTTCAGGACTATTTATAATATCAAAAAAGGAAAAAGGCCTATCTACAGAGGATATGTTAAAGACATAATGGAATGTTTACCTGCCTTAATAATATAGTCTTTCAAACAATAACTTATAAGAATATTGATTGTATCTTGTCAACCAATCATATTAAAACTTCTGTGTAGGAAAAGACATGGACCAAGATATCTGGCACCAAAGTGTTGCCAGTTAGAGTTAACTCTTATTTTCTTATATATACTTATCTTTAATGAGTATTTCTTATATATACTTATCTTTAATGAGTATTTGATAAACTTCTGGATACAACAGGCAGTACATTTATTTACCTTTATATGAAATATAAAGTAGCAAATAATGGAAACACCGAAATATTGAAAAACTATCAATGTATCAATACACTAAAAGTCTTTTGGGGGAAACTGTAGCAGGAATAGACATAATAAAAAAAAATCAAATTACCTCATAGAAGCATATTCATTGGCCAATAAAGGTGATCACAGGTATACTGATTGCAAAGGAAAAGTTATAATAATTTATTTTCATGTAGTTGTGTTAAAAATACAAGTATATCTCTAGTAGATATCAGTGAGATGTATTATATTCTTTAAGTTTTTATTCTTATTCCCTAATTTCCATACTAGAAATATTCAATTTAAGTGTTCTTTTATCCAAAATTTTGCTAAAGTTAGGTTTTCATCTTAATGGAAGAAACAACAATTAGAAAGACTCACATAGAAATTGCATTAGTTTCCTGTTACTATTGTATCAAAAGATAGGAACTTGGAAGTTCAGGCTGCATTCGCAATATGGACAGGACGGGCACCAGCCTGCACCCTCTCCTCTTCCAGCTCCTAAAAGCCACCCACATTCATTGGCTTCTTCCATCTTCAAAAACAGGGTGGTTATATTCCTCTAGCCCTTTTCTCTGCAACTGGATTTTTCTCAAAGCTTAGCTTGGAAAGGTTCTCTGCTTTTAAAAACCCTTGTGATTAGACTGGGCCCGTGCAGATCATCTTCTCATCTCAGCTTCTGGAACTTTAATCTCATCTGCTAAGTCTTGAAGTCACGAAAGGAAACATTTGTACAGGTTCCAGGGAGTGGAGCATGGATGTTGGGGGCTGGGGTGGGGTCATCACTCTGCTTGCCACAAAAATGATCATGGGTGCTTATTTTAAAAATGATCTTTACCAATGAGGCTTAAATTTACAAAGAGCACAACTCATTCACTAATTCTTTACACTGCCTTACCTTATACTTCTCATATCTTAATGATTTGAAAAGTGACATGTATATATAAAGAAAAGTAAGATTTTATTTTAGTGGATAAAAAAATTATACTTATGCATTTTATTTCATTTTATACAATTTCAATTTCTAATTCGAAACACAAGCTAAATATTTTATGACCGCAAGGGAATGAAAGAATCCTTGAATAGCACAAGAAAAATCTAACATATGAAAGAAAACATGACTAAGTTGCACTTCATCAGATTAAATACCTGTTTTTTATACACACTATTCTGACAATAAACAAACAGATGTAGAGGTAATATTTGCAAACACATGTTTGACAAAGTACTGTATCCAGAATATATAAGGAATACTCAAAATTGTAGAATAATAAAATAGAATATCTAATTAAAACAGAGAAACTGTTTGAGTAAGCCACTCACCAAAAAATGTGAATTATACTCAATAACACATAAAATATGTTCAACATCATTAGTTATTATAGAAATGCAGCTGAAACCGCAATATAACACCTTCGCATATCTACATCAACGGCTGATTTACAGACTGAACATGTCAAATGGTGGCTAGGGAGCAGGCTCGCTGGAATGCTCACACACTGCAGACGGACAGGAGATGTCACACCATTTGGAAAAGAGTGCGGCAGGTTCTTTACAACATACATCTGCCTTATGACTCAGGCTCCCACTCATAGGTATTTCCTAAAAAGACGACAAAGCCACGTCTATAAAAAGAGTCTTAAACAACTGCTCATAGATTATATTGTTAAATCTCTAAATTGGAAACAACCCAAGGTCCTGTCAACAGCAAAAAGATAAACAAATTGTGGTACATTCACCAGATAATGAAGATGTGGCAACAGAAAGGACTGTTATAATGCGCAACAAGAACGGCACTGCACATCATGCCGAGTGAAAGAAACCAGACAAATACGAGTGCTGTGTGATTCCACATATTTATATAAAATTCTGGAAAATGGCAAGAGATGTATAGTGGCAGAAAGCATATCTGCCATCATCTAGAGGTGGGGACTGCAGCGATGCAGCAGAAGGGAAGCAAAGGACAGAAGGAAACTTGTTGGGGTGCTAAGTATGTTCCTTATCTTGGTTGTGGTTACGGTTCCATGCTTGAACACATATGTTCCAATGTGTTCACATTATATATGTTGTGCTTATCAAATTATGTATTCTACTTATTTTATTTCAGGTCAATTAAGCCTCAATAAACTAACAAAGGGGAAAATGCTGCTCACATGAATAGTAGGAAGACCAGGCAACTCAGCCAGATTTGAGGGCGTGTTACAGACATGAATCTTGAGCACTGATTCACGGAAAGCCAAGTGACACTGCTGAACTCGGGAGGGACTTGCCCAGAACACCGAGGAACACACTGGAGGCCAGCAGTGCAAATTACGGACTTGAACACCAAAGATCTGGCCGAATATAATAGTCAGAGGGGTACTGTGGTTCTCTAACATGTGATGATAAAGACTTAAGCTAAGCAAGACTGACTATAAAAAATAGAGGAGAAAATCAATTTGCGATATAACTCTAAAATATAAAAAGTCACTCTATAAAAATTGATGACCTTTTAAATGTGAAGCCACTTGGAGACTGTTAGATGAAAGATGAACCAAGATTGGGACGCTCAGTATGTGGTCATGGCATTAAGACGGGATGTGAGGATGGATCATAAAAGGAAATGTTTGAGAAGGAAAATACTGATTCAGGTTTTAAGCATGTTGACTATGAAGTGCATGAGTGATATTCAGATGGAGACTGATAGTCATGTGGAAATACACATCTAGAGTTGAATAAAACAAGATAGGACAGAAAATGCAGACTTGAAAGTAAGATACTGTGACACTTAAAAATGAAAGGATGGATGGATGCTATCACCCAGGGAGAGTGTGTAAGACCGAATTGAAAGGCGACTTCAGTTCGGATCTAGAAAACATCACCGAGGTGGAGGCTGGAATGTGAGATGAGAAAATGAATGAATCCCGCATTGAGAAGGAAGACTCAGAGGAGAACTAAAGGAGGAAGTGACTTTCAATGGTACTGATTCATCTTGATTGTCAGACTGAATGGCTGAAGAGAGCCCTGGAGAAGTGACTGGATGGTGAGGGCATGACCCTCATGGGTGGACTAACCCACCTACGTGTTCAGAGCTGAATGAGATGCTAGGAGGTGGGGTCTAGTTGGAGAGAGTGGGGTCAAGGGGACGCAACCTGGGGGACTCTATCTGGTCCTCCTCTACTTCCCGAGCTCTTCCTAACACGCTCTGCTTCTCAGCCACCACGAAGTGTGCCACTTTCTACCACCATGTCCTTTTCTGGTTTAGAGCCAGCCAACTACGGAATGAAATCTCTGAAATCGGGAGCCAAATTAAATTTCTCCTCCTTGAACCTGTGAGTGGCCAGAAGTTTCCCCAACAATGAGAGTACTAATATTAACAACAGCTGGAGGGGAGCAAAATGGTTGTGAGCAAAGTCGAAGTTATTTTTGGAGCCAGCAAATAGATGCATATTAGGAATTGTAGTGAAGGCAACTGACGTAGAGCCTCATGGGTAGAAACTGGTCAGAAAGAATTTAACTTACAAATTAGTGTTAAGGAAAAAAAAGTGCAATAGTGATTAGGGACTAATTAAAAACTTCGTAGTAGCCAGAGCAGTAAAAATTATAAGAAGGTCAGGAAAGAAATTATGATATATATCATCATGGAAATTAAAGATGGTGGTACAGATTAAAGAAGAAAATGCATCCCATCCGTTTTCCTATTTTATTAAGAAAAGAATCCAAAATTCCTGAAGTTAAAATCTTCATAAGAAAATAAATGTCACCACTACAGTACATATATTCTGTACCGCTAATTCGGCTGAACCTTTTTTTTTCAGTCACTATACTTAGCATCACACGTAGGTGTACACACACACACACACACACACACACATACACACACACAAACTTAATCTTCAAGAAGCCCACATGTGGACAAACTATTATTATTATGGTGCTCAAAGTGAGGAAATTGAAGTCAAGAGAGTTTAAGTACTTATAACTGGTTAGTAAGCGTTAGAGCCGGAGTCTGCACAATTACAGCCACACACACCTATTGCTCCGGAAAGTGACAGCAATGGGAAAAAATCTAGTATCTATACTTAAGTTTTTCAGTGATTTGCCTCTAAGATTCTCCTTTAAATGTGCAACGAAAGCACAAAAGTTATTACATTTCCTACACTATTAAATTATTCAAGACAAGATATATAAAATTCACCAAGACCAGAGTTGTGGCCTAGTGACCGTGCGCTTCTCATCATACACGCTCCTTACGCGGAGGGACCGCCAGCACCCAGCGTGGGGCTGCTCTGACCGTGCTTGGGCAAGAGCAGCCCGCACTACAAAGGCCCCTTCGTTCTTTTAATGCTCAGACAACAAGCTTTTAATTAGGAAATGGCGTCGTCCACTCCGACTCGGGGAGAAACGTCTGTCTCTCACCAAAGAAACTGCACTTCCTTGAAATTTTAAGGGAACACATTTTGCAGTGTGTGTCCTGTAAAAGGTTTAATCAAAACTTGGGACAGTCGTTGCAAAAGAAGATCGGAGTGTCCTTCAATCCCCGGCCTTCCCACCTTGGCGGAACTGGTTTGGGGACGAAAGCAGAAACGGCAGCAAAAGCTGTAGGCTGCATAACGACAGACTTGTTTTGAAGGGCTTTCTGTGTGGTTGGACAGTGACAAAGATGCTACTCTCAATAATTATCTGACTTCATACGTGACCGTTAACATCTTTGTGCAAAGTGCAATCTCCATATTCAACATTCCTAATCCCGTATGTTAAAAAAATGACTACTTCAGAATGAATATATTAGACCAGTTGCTCTTAAAATTATTTGGACTCAGAACCTCTCTAGATTTTAAGAAATTACTGAAGATCCAAAGTAAGTTTATGAAAGTTATATTCATTGGTAGTTATCATGCCAGCAATAA
The DNA here is from genome assembly GCA_004026905.1 of Hystrix cristata. Lineage (NCBI taxonomy): Eukaryota > Metazoa > Chordata > Mammalia > Rodentia > Hystricidae > Hystrix > Hystrix cristata. Next base: position 46,986 of record PVJO010005710.1, on the reverse strand, counting down.
GAAAATGTTAGATACACATGTTTTCAAAATAAAAATAAACCCATTAGATGTTAAAATATTTTTATAAAACTAAGAACTTTGCAAAATTTTGAAAAGTAAGCAACTGTCAACTTTCTTCTGCATTTTCTAAACGGCAGGCTTTGATGACAGGAAGCCTGGCTGTGACATTTGCTTGCCCCATTCAATATGTCATTTTGATGGAGGCACCAGGTGTCTCCCACATCTAACAGTTCCCTGTCATGCAGTTCACGGACCACAGGCTGAAAATACTAAAAACACGTGCGGAGTTTTTTCTTACCATTATTCTCTACAAAATACAGCATAAGAGTTGTTTGTAGAAGAGTTACATTTATCAGATATTATAAAATAATTAGAAACAATTTAAAGTCTACAAGAAGATGTGCATAGGTAATATACAAATTCTATCCCATTTCACATAAAGGGTTTGCGTAACCCTGGAGTTAGGTATCCGCAGGAGTCCTAGAAATATTGCCCTCAAATAGTAAGAGAAGACTGTATATGTACAAAATAGAGTTTCACCAGGCAGCTCCCCTGGACAAGGAGTATATTAACAGATTTTTAATATACCTTGATCCTACAGCAAAGTTGAAAATGGTACATTTTTAAGAGTTAAATTGTAACGTGAGTTCTGGAACTGCACCAACATTTTTATGTTTTGTAACACTAACATCAACGATATGTCTTGAAATTTGAATGGTTATTTTGCCCTTCAATCATCTTAACACTCCCTGCATTGGTAATTTGAAAATAACGGTGTGCTGATCAATACAGATATTCCAAATGTTGCCCCATGTCACTAAAGATACATATTCAAAAGTCGCCTTTATTAAAATCACCCTCAATTTCACGAGCAAAATACCTTCAGGTGTTGGGAGGCGAGCAACATCACAAGGGCGGATGTGACTGTGACACCACGGAAAAGCTGAAAACTCATTTCTTTACTGACAGCAAATATTGTTCATTGTCCTCCTTGAACTGGCAGGCACACTGTTCAGTTTCAGGAAAACACCAAATCTAAATAGTCACAGTTTGTCTGTACATCTTTTTTCAAATAAAAATGAAGTTTTGTGAAAAACAGTCTTGTCCAGTTCACAACTCAAACAACCACACCAGCATTTTTCTCCAAGACCATCTTCACATGGCTGATATGCGTACTTCCCTTTCTGTCACACAGAACAGTGAAAAGGTGTCTACTGAAGGACTACGATACAACAAAATTAACGTGTTTACACTTCCATCAAGAATTCTGAAGGAAGCATCCTCTTCTGATTTCCTTTTTCACAGTGGGAGCCTGCGGTGGTAAGACTGTGATGCCTGGAAGAGTTTCCTGCCCTTGTCAGCTCAAATGTCCAGGAGGCCGGTGGGGTAAATAATGACTCGTGTTCCTGAGAAAGGGTCGTACTTGGAAGGCCACCATGAGACAACACCACCAGGAGAGTGACTCTGCCTTAAAATCAGGGGTGCAGGTAGGGGCACAGATGGCTCGCCCGCCACCTCAATCACACGCACGTATCTGTTAAAATACATTGACTGCCACGAGCAAAGCAAACGGAGTAAGAGATTTACAGACTCGCACGCGCGTGCGCGCGTGTGTGTGTGTGTGTGTGTAACACACGGATACTCTCTGAGAACCCTTGAGAGAACATTGCGAGAGCCTACTCAGCACCACGCACTGCCCAAATTCATTCGCAGCACATTTGTTATTTTGAACTCAAGCCCTTGTGCTTGCAAGGCAAGCACTCTAATCACTGAGCTAAATCCCCAGCCCCCGTTTGTTATTTTATAAAGAAAAAAACAACAGTGAATTTAGAATCAGAAGAGTCTGCATGTAAAGTGACTACATCCAACACAAAGGAAATTTCTGGTTTTGGAGGTCTGAAGGCAAGTGTGCGGGGTGGGCAGCGAAGGCCAGAAGGGCCGCTCGGCCAGGGGCAGCCTGCGGGTCCCCAGGCTGAGGCGGGCGGGGCGCCACGAGGTGCGGGCAGAGCAGATGGTCCCGGAGAGCTGCCACCCGGCGTCAGTTCCCTGCCTTTGCGGAGCGAATGCCAAGTCCTCGGAGGACGAGTGATGACAGCGCAGGGCTCAGAGGCTTCCTTAGAGCTGAGTCATCTGCGTCGACGCCTGCTTACCACTCATGTTTGCAAAACACAAGCTCCCGACAGCAAGGAAAATATGAGACAGCTAGAGAGCAGAATCCCGAAAGTGACAGGCTCCTCTCTGGAGAGAGGAGAAGAGTGGGAGACAGGCAGGCAGACAGAAGCACAGAGCCAGACCCGGATGCAGAGAGGGACGGAGAAAGGGGCAGAGGGACAAAGAGAGAACTCTTCCTGTAAGTTCAGTATGAGGAAGAAACACATCAAATTAAATCAAGGGAAGGGAAAAAGCTTTGTATTTCAAGAGCACAGCCGTTCAGTATAAATTTGTGAAGACAGATATTAATTTGTATATTGAAAATTCATCTCGTTTAATATAAAATTCACTATCACATAGAGAAACATGAAAGCCATCATAAGGTGAAGCCCATCTCTCCTAAGAGGTTTATCACCTTCCCTCCCACAACAGCCACAGCTATTGCCAACCCTCATTTGTTAGCAATGACATGTACTGGATTTTGCCCTCCAGGCTCCAGCAAAGCAACAGCCATGCTACTGTCCACTTGGGCTTACTGGACACTGCCGGTCAAGTGTCGGTGGTCTTACTGAGTCATCTGTTGCCACGACAGCCATTCGTCAGGGTCACTTCTCAGGGTGACAAACATGAGATTTAAAGCTTGACCCATTTGCGAGCACCTGAACGTCTGTTTCCTTGAGAAGCAAGGCGATCAGCATGAGTTTTCTTAAACAGGCATCCAAGCAAGCACGGTGCCCCGGCCCTTGCTGCTCCTCGGGCCCTCACTTGAGCCAGGGCTTTCTGAGGCCTCCCAATGGGATCAGTCCCAAGTCTCTGCAAGCACTTCGCACAGGCCTTTTCCTCTCCTCACGCGGGTCCCTTGGGTCAGCCTGAACTCCTTGGGGAATAAAAGATGTCTTTCACACTCACCCATCTCCTGAACTAATGATCCGCATGCACTTCGCACAGACCTTTATGGAATATAGAGCTCTACTTTTACAAAACAGAATCTCCTTGAACAAAAGTGTTAACATTTTTTGCTTGTTTTTGTTTGTGAAACAATACTATCTTTAGTAGTGAGGAAAAGGAACTGACCAGGACTTGTAAACACACACTTGCTTGGCAACAACAGGCGGGCAGAGTGAAAGAAGGCTGAGAACACATGAAGTGAAGGATCACATTCCCTTCTGGATGCCCCTGACAGTGTCGGATCCTGCAGAGCAAGCTCAAGTGTGAACACACAACAAAGCCAGCCTGCGTCATCCCGCCCAAACCCTCCGCCCCGGACCGACTCACAGGTCATGGCTGGGTCCTGTGGCCAGCAGGAGACACTGGGTGGGTATTTCAACAGGCATGGCCCTGAGCCGTGATCTATGTGCTCTTTGCAGAATTATCAGCAGCACAGCTCGCTTTTGATCCTTTATCCTCTCTGCTCGTTTCTTTTCTTTTTTTACCTGTGATTGCAAAACTCAGAGCTCAGAGGGCCAGGAGGTCAGGGAGTTGGCAGGAAGAGGGCACCCCAGTGGAAAGGGACATCGCAGAACAGGCATAAACCCTCATGCAGAGAGCTGAAGCTGTAGGCTGTCACGATCCAGGTCTCCACCAGAGTCTACGGGGCACAGAATATTTCAGGGGTGCAGTAAGCGCTATTCAGGGTAAGTAGTTTTCAGAATGATCCAGAACATTTGCCTATAATAATGACTCCAGAATTGAGGTCCACGGTTCCTACTTCCTGCTATTTTAATAATGAAGTTGTCACCTGAGCCCACTAGAAGGATTATTAATGCTCCTTTGATAATGCCATTACACCTGCCGCACAGAAAACTGCTAACGCACGTCCAAAGACAGCACCGAAGGTGCAGTGAGGTGTCAAGTCTTCTCAGCCTCCACTCTGCGCCTCAGAACTCGGTCTCCTCCTCAAACACCGAGGCTTTCACGGTGCACAGGCAGAAACATTACTTAATGTAAACTCTGCAAAAAGAATATAATAGCATTTGTTGTGGCAGGAGGGTGGGTGATTGGAGGAGAAAAATGAGGCAGAGCAACTTCTTAGCCTCCGTCGCAGGAATTCCAGGATAGATGAAAGGGGCTGTCTCAGAGAGTGACAGCAGACATGAAAGACAAGCCAGCAAGACAGCAGGGACAAGGAGGAGACTGGGGACAGATGGACCAAGTGGTTGAAATGGCTAAATAAAGACAGTGCTAAAAACTATCACGCACTCACATTGGGCTATCAGAAATGAATTTCTTCTTGGTGTATTAATGGAGACTAAATGATGAATTTCCTTCATGAAATCAAATGGAAAAGGTTAGCAGTAGAAATACATAGACTTTTTCTTTTATTATGTAAATAGCTTTGTTATTGCCAAATAGTGGGCATTTTGTGAGAATTGTTGCAAAGGTAACGGATGACAAGGATAATGATATTTGAGACATGAACGTGGGTTCAGTTGTTATAAAAGAAGATATATATTAAATGACTATGGCATGGCCTGTTTCTCATATGTAAAATTGTACGGTACACAAAAAAGTGTATACTTAAACGGAGAAATGTATTTACTGTTTTAAGAAGACTTAATTTCTAGCAAATATGTTTTGAATACTTGCAAATGTTTCCAAGAGGCTTTGCATACATTTAAAAAGAAACTTAAAATTATTTAGGATGAATGCAGTTGTTTGAATTAGATAAGAAGTAGAAATAGGTAAAGTTTTTGTTTCTGTTCTTCTAAAATCCTTGCAATCTTTAAATTTAGTTTTGAAACAAAGTAGTAGGTAAGTTTCAATGCTCTTTTTTCATCTGCCTTCCGCCTTTCCCTCCTTCTCAGTATTTAATACTGACAAGAAGTCACTTCAGTTCCATCCTTTCTCAGTAATACCTTTCTAGGCTACATTTTGCCACACTGGAGATCAAGAAGATATTTCAGGATGAAAGGATCCGATTCCCACTTGCTCTTCACACAGGTCATTACCTTCGTGGCTACCATAAGCCCTCGAAGGAGCCTTGAGAGGAGACAGCAGCCAAGCAGACCTTTCCAAGATACTAAACGTGGCTCACGTCCCCAGTTTGGAAATCACTTGCCTAATAAAGTGAATAAGAAAATAACGAGCACACATCATTGCTTGCTTTATGTTACCTGGGTATTTCAATCCAGACAAACTGTGGACCATCCACCTACATACAAAATAAAAAATGAAACAGACACACGCTTTTCGTGTATGTCTGACTCTAGTGAGTATTATAAATTCCTCCTGTCTCCATTTCTGGTCCAGTCCGGGCCTTCTCTCTGCAGCCAAGATGTCTCGCCCGAGCCTGACGGTGGTCACCTGCCTGCTGCCATCTCAGCAGCTGCTCTGTGGTCCTGGCTGAGCTCTGTTCACTCCCTTCCAGCCCAGCAGCTGAGCACGGGCCGTGCCCGTTGTTCAGGGTCCGAGTCACCCTTCTGGAGCCACGATGTCAAGTGTTCTCGGCACTGGCAGCTGTGCCCCCGACACTCGATCAGCTCAGCCCTGCAGGGTATATTTGGGGTCATTCCCTGTATTTCTGTGTACTAAACCTCAGGTCTTATGAATTCCTCTACAAACAGAGAAATTTTGTTAGTGAACAGTGGCAGATGCACGTCGATGACTCTACAAGAAAGCATTCCATGCACAATTGTGTCCCGTCAGCAAGTTGTGAGCAAGTCTGGCATTGCAGACGATGAGAGCTGTGCAGCACACGGCGGTCCCAGCGAAGGTGACATGGGGGCTGGACGTCCAGTGAGCGTTAACACAGTCTCTATGTGTATACGGCTGTGACGAGAGTGTGATAAGTAACTTAGAATGTGTAAGATAGTTTCATACTACCAGGAAGAAGATGTTACACATCTGAAGTGCTCAAACATATCTCAGGTCATTGATTTATAAGGCTGCAAAACATGATTCTGGGTTTCACACTTCATCTCTACTTTCTGACAGATGACTGAAAGTTAAATGAATTCTTTTGGCCCTGTTCTGTTCTCTGGGATAATGAAACACCATGTCCATAAACAAGAATCGTGGCATTTGTCTGTTTCATGTCAGAAAAAGGGTGCTTCAGCTGTGCTGCAAGCACTGAAAGGGGAGCGGGTGAGAGGAGGGACAATCCTGGACTTACTTCACGCACTTGGCTACCACAGCTCTCTGAGGGAAGCCGCTCACCCTCCTGCTTTGAAAACTCACAGCAGAGCTTGAGGCGGGCAGCGCGTGCGCAGAGTCCGCTCGGAGCTCAGGGCGCAGAGTCTGTGGACAACTTGTTTGGTGATCATATTCAGGGGGGACTGATGATCCAGATATTACTCAAGGAGATTTTTTAAATAATTCAAAAAGAAAATGAAAGAAATTTGAATTAGGGTGTTGGTAAAGGAAAAAAGACAGAGATGAGAATAAATTTTAAAAACAAAAGGTACGGTTCTTCACAGTTTGTCCAGCGGTCCAAACCCAGAAGCGTTTTCTTCTCTTCGTTAACTCTACTTAATAGTTACCATCGCAAGTTGTTAGCACCACTTTTAGGGTTTGCCTTCTATCCCCAACAGCGCAGTACAGTCTTAGAATGTGCACTAGCAGGGTCGGGGATTTAGCTCAGTGCTAGAGCACTCGCCTAGCAAGCGCAAGGCCTCAAGTTTGATCCCAGCACGTGCCCCACCCCGACAAAAAGAATGCGCAATAATATTTACACATAAGATAGCACGCAACTCACGTGGTGCCCAAAATGTGTTTGATTAGTGCTGGAGGTGGCATACAGTAGTAATATCAACAGAACTTGTTTATGTTGTAGCAAATAAATTTTATAAAAGGAAAGGCAAATATGGAGATATAGTCTCCTTTAAGTAGAATTTCTTCAATACAATTTTTTTTTTCTGATGTATGTAGAACTCTCATGAATTCCTGGTATTCCATAAATGTTTGTTGAGTGAATTAATTACATATAATTGTATCAAAATTAACAATGATTAAGACTGAATGTAGAAATACCAACAGGATCATAATTAGTACATGACAGATAATGCGTTTCCTTTGAGGAACCCTCATTTGATATGTGCATTTAGATTGCATATACTGTATAATCAGAACTAAGAGAACATCTTCTACTTTCTATTTAGAGACTGGTACAAACACTGGACAGTAACACACTCCTTTCGAAATCTACTTGGTTTTTAAGTGTGTGAGTCATTGTTCCCTATTCCAACCAAAAAGTTCCATTTAAAAATCTGTCAGTTGGACACAAGAACAAATTCTAGTTCACCTCCTAGGAGTAGTCACTCCCATGCACATGTCCATACAGATTTATTAAGTTTTCAACTTAACGATTTTAGAAAATAACTTGATTCATTATAATTTTTTTTTAAAATACAAGACATCTGTATAAATGAAAAGCATTCATTTATGTAGACACATATCAATTTTTAGGCAATAGCCACTTTATTTTTGAAAGTCTTTATATGAAATGAAGGCATTAAATCAATTATCTTTATTGTTCTGAACAACTGAAATTTTATATAATCAATCTTACCAACCCACATGTATAACATTGCTGGTCTCATATTTCACTGACTGTATGTGAACAGAGCTTGTTTCGGCCATGTCAGTCTGCAAGCTGTTCAAATCATCCGATTCCTGGTCTGATAAATACTTAGGCACTGGGCGTAAGACATGGTGCACAGAGAACCACATGGAGGTTCCTCAAACCAGTTATTCTAAGCCTGGGTGTTGATCCAAAGGGAAGGAAGACAGCATGAAAAGACAGACCTGCACACCCATGTTTATTGCAGCATTATTCACATTAGCTAAGACACAGAATCAACCTAGATGCCTATTGACAGATGGATAAAGAAAAGATTATATATATAATATATATAATATATTTTATATATATAATATATATAATATGTTTTTATATATAATATATATAATATGTTTTTATATGTTATATATTATATATATAAAGATATAAATAAATAAAAACAGTCAAGGGAGTATTGTTCAGCCATAAAAATGAATGAAATCTCATTTGGAGCAAAGTGGATGAAACTGGAGGACACCATGTTATTCAAAATCAGCCAAGACACTGAAAGAGAAGCACCTCATCTTCTCTCACATGTAGAAACCTTAATAAGTTGACATGAAAGCAGAATAGTGCTCACTAGGTCCTGGGATGGGTACCAAAGGTGAAGGGAAGGGTGACTAGATATGACCATTGCATACTGTACGCATGCGTAGAAACAACACACTGAATCACACGAATCTGTACAATTAATTCGTATTAATAAAACAATCACTGCCTTCAAAAGAACAAAAAAAGTTATAAACCAAAATTTCCCAAATGCAAGGAAAACCAAATTTTTTTTCACAAATAAACCAACTTTAATAGATGTTATTTTATATTTATATAGTGCCTTCTTCAAGAACCTTAAATGCTTTACAGACATTATTTCTAATTAATCCCCACAACAAGCCTGTGAGGTAGGTATTACTCCCATTTTACGAGATAGGGAGACTGAAGCACAGAGAGGTTAAGTGACTTGCCCAATGTCACACAGTTAAGAAGTGCTCAGGAAAACCAAATTTTAAGGGCAGTATCTCAGCATGATTAGCTAGTCCCCCAAATTTGGTAGGGCCTATGCCATTGTGAAGCTATGTTTTCTCATATGCCAGTTCTCCTGCATCTATGTGGTATTTTAATATTTTGTCATCTACTCAATGGCAAACTGTCCTAAACGCTGGTGATGTGATGTGCACCTTGATGGAGAGCAGTCAGTCGCTCTCTCTGCCTTCAGACTGGAGCAGAGACAGAAGCAATGGCCACAGCAGCATGGATAAGGGACAGTTTCTGACAATGGCAGCTCACAAGGCTTGTACTATTTCTGCTTGATTTCAAATGCCCTTCCTAATGAACAACAGCGAATAACAGGATTTAGTTTACCAAGAGATCTGCTAGCGACTTACTAAGGATGTTCAGATTCAAAAGATGCATGTCTCCATCCCCTCTGAGGAAAGACATGCTATCTACTATTATATTTGAAGGGCAAAAGTCCTACAAGTAAGTTTTTAGAACATAAAAATTAAGAATTTAAATTCCTAGACATAGAAATTCATAGAGCTGAAATAAAAGGGAGAAGGAACGGCAAGGCCACATTTGTTTCTTCTTCTTTTTTTTTAAATCTGGCTTCATGGAATTCATCCTGTTTCCCTGCAATAAAATCCAAAGTATATGGAGCATATTTGTTAGTTCTAATTCCAGGAATAGTGTTTTTCTTTTTATCCTCACTCCAGCGGCTTCTGTTATAGTTGAGAAAAAGCTGATGAATTCCAAGGCAAAGACAAGACAAATATCCCAGCCTCTAACTTCAGCTGATTATTTTCAAATTTGTCTCATCTGCATTTATTAAAATTCAAGTCCCGGACAGTACGTTTTATCTGAGGACTTTTTGCTTTAATTAACAAAATATAACTATGTGTGGCAAGAACTGAAATTCTGAGTCTCACAAGGATAGAGGAGTGATTCCTTGTTAGGTCCTCCCAGAGCCACCAGCCGTCATTTGGACATTGCTAAGAAGGTGCCACTTTGGAAGAGGATAAGAGTCTATGGAGACCAGGGTTATGTTTTAGGACTTCTGTCAAAGAACCTGTTTATTAAATCTGGCATCTCATAAGAAGTCCTGTATTGTTTCTCTTACTTTCAATATATTTGTTATTAAAGAAATACTATGTTAATGAAATTATAAGAGCATTAAAACAGCAATCAGGTGTTCTTTATCTCTTTGCATTATATTAAAAGACACTGGCAGCAATGACATGTTGGAAGGCCAAGTACAGAGGTTGAAGTCCCACACACAGTACCAGGAGGTTCAGTCTGCTGTTCTGACAGGGCTCTCTGTAATGTGGAGTTGAGGGATATGGTCTCTGACTGCTCATTCCCTGCAAGAAATATCTATGTCTACCGGAAATGGCCCTCTGAAAAGTGTGTTAAGGCTTTACCTTCACACTAGCAGCACTTTGACAAAATAAAAGTAGGGTCAGATTTCAACAACTCCAGGATGGCTTTCTATTGTTCACATTTCAGCGTTACTGTAATTGGCATGAAATTTTAGTTTATGAAAAGCCGTACTTTAATTGGATTTACTTTCCCTTTCCTGGTGGTTCAATCGACCGCTGGAACCCCAGAGGATAAAATATGATTGCTCTCAACTTGGGGGGGACTTTGGTTATGGTGGCAATAAACATTAGAAATACAGTAGACCGGGTGAAAGCCCTGTGGATTTCCTGTAAACGAAGATGCGGCAGAGCCGTTTTCCTGCACACTTGGCAATCTGACCCATACACACTGACACACACAGGCTCCTCCAGGTAGTAGCCATGTGCTAGAACATCGTCTGAGGACACAAATGCCAGCATCTCCATGTCATGAATAATGCCGGGCGAGGGCCACTCTGCCTTGATTGCTTATTCTCCGAAGTTTATAGTTTATACTCACATGATGTTACCTCACCATTTGCATTCATTCTCAGCTTTGAATGGACCCGCAGCAAGTTCCCTGGGGTAGTTTAGTTTCATTTGTATGCATGTAAATAGCACCTAGACTGGCATAAAAATTAATGAACTATTTACTTTAGTAGCCTCTACCTTGTTCCTAAAAACAGGCTTATATAGTTAAGGTAATTAATATAAAATTAAAGCTATAAAATCTTAAACAATAAAATCAGTGTCAACAATAGGTGGTATTTAATTTGAAAAATGTAAGTTCAAAGAAAATAAAAAATGAGAAAAAAATAATTATAGAGCACTTATTTCTTCTTTTTGATCCCAACATTCACAGCCCAATGCCTACCAAAGCCCAGTCTGATTAGGGGAATACCAACAGACCAGAGACACTACTAGACCAAAGGACCTAGAATTTAGGGCAGGGATGACCACAATTTCAAAACTGTCTTTAAGTAGTGATAACCTTTGCTGTTATATTTATATGTTGATTATAAACTGCCTTGAAGTACAAATATTTTTAAATATTTTACATATGATAGATGTAAATTCTTCAGATACAAGAACCTCTAATTTGATGCTATCTCTCTAAAATACTCAAACCCTTCATATGTGTTACTCAATAAGAACTGATCCTGGATAGGACAATTTTTCTCATGATAATCCTTAGAATTTCCCATATTTTCTCATGTATCTTTTTTTTTTTTGTGGTGCCGGGGATCGAACTCAGGCCCTTGTGCTTACAAGGCAAGCACTCTAATCACTGAGCTAAATCCCCAGCCCCTCTCATGTATCTTTAATTCCAATTTATTCTGATCCTGCTGGATACTAGTCTTACCAAATGTGTCTCATTTCAGGGCCCAGATGTGTCCATAATTTTGAAGGTCACAAAGTTTCCATTTGGGTTTTGTTTTTAACACATATAACGCAGCACAGCTTTCTCCAGCTCCAGTTGTTTAAGGAATCAAATTGGTAAGAGCAAGATTTCCACCACAAAAAGAGGATATATTTTTCACTGTTCAATATGACATTTCCTGTATAGGCATCTTAATTATTAATATAAAACATAAAACTTTTCACCAAAAGTAGACAGTTTGCAAAGAGCGGTACATCATTAGATATCTATTCTTCCTTTGCAAGTTTCTTCTAATTGAAAGGATAATATAAAACTAAGAAATTCAGCATTAAATGTCTCTATTTATACAATACGCTATTTTGTTAGGTTGCTTTTCTTCACCTGTTTTCATTATACCAATATAAGATTAAAGTCAAATAAACTGTAGGTTGTTGAAGGAATGAAGCTGACAATTTTAATTAACACAAAATGCACTTTATCGAAAGCAAATTATTTCAACAAAAAATAGACTCCAGTGACACATCCGTATTCACAGACAGGAAAATGTAAAAATATCCACATGAGACTTTTCAGTGCCTCCACGAGCTGCGAGGTGCCGCTGGCTGATAGGACCAGCATGAGCGGGCACTGGGCCAAGAGAGTCGGCCACGCCTGGCACTAGGAGGCCACCTGGGTATCGCAGACTGCAGACCTGGCGTTTCTGGCTCCCTACTTCATGGTCTGCTTGGCGCAGCTATAAGTGGGTGCCAGCGAATGAGATGAAACATGTTTTTCTAGACTAACCATTCGGTCACATTGATGGAGGAAGGCAATAGGAATGTCGTGAGAAACTGCTTACAACACGTGGTATTTAATGCACGGTATCTATGGAGTTAGAGGTATTAAAATCATGCCAGTTTAAAAGAAATTTATTCAAATGTCTTAATGACTCTTTATTCCAATCACACATTATACTACATTTACTGACATAGTTCATGAAATAGTTGCTGTGTGCTGAAAGTTGCTACACATTAAATATATGTAGCTCAATTATACCAAATTGCAGGTATTCTTTTAAGAACAAATCTATAATTTACAGCAACATTCAGCACTTTCACATGATGCTATCAAAATGTACTCATGAATAAAATGCTCCACTTCCATTCAAGAAAAGGTTCAACTGTATTTCCCATTTTAGTAAGGTAAATTATCTGTCGGACTGAGTGGCCACATAGTGAAAAAAGTTCAAAAGGTGGTTTAGAGAATATTTTCTTCTTTGAAGTAGAAATCAAGATAGTTTCAAAGATTTGGAGATATACGTGTGTGTGTGTGTGTGTGTGTGTGTGTATAAAATATTTCTCATATGTTAATTTTAATAAATAACCAAAGAATTTAAACAGAATCTATAATTTGCAATGTTGGTTAAGAACAAAGCATTTTCAGATTTCCCAAATATAAACAAGGCAAAGGTATTTGTCACTGAAGTATGGTAAATATTATATTTCTAAGAGTGTTTACTATACAACAATTTAAAATTCTTTAAGAAAAATATCACTTTCAAACTTTAAGCATTAAATTAACATATAAAATTTCTCAACACGCGTGTGATCTAGTTAATTTCCAACTAGTAGGTTGCTAGTTATGTCCAACGTTGCTAGCAATGTCCAACTATCAAAGAAAACATTTTTAAATTGGAAAACCTAACTATTTAGTATTATAATGGGAAAATATTTGCAAGAATTTTCTGGAGAATCATAGGCTACAGTCAACATTGATGAACAAATCCTGGGGGCAATAGTAAGGGGAAAAAAAGCTCCATTTACTCTTATTAATGGATATCAGGTATATTTTATTTCCCAGTAGAAAGGAACACAAATTAATGCAGGAAAGGAAGAAAGAAAAAATAAAGGAAAGAAGATTAAAAATAACCAAACACATAATGAAAAGCCTGTTTTCCCTTCTGAAACAAACTTTCTTTGTTGAAATGTGGTGAATACACACGCATCAGAGCTCACACTTCGATCTCACTGTGATTCATGGAGATTGTAAACAAAAGTGAAAGCTTCCCACCTATCAAGATTGCAAGCTAATTTGTTGAAATATCAAAATAAATTCATTTGAGTATGTTTGGTAGTTGACTCCAACAATAAATTTTATTAGTGCTTTATTAAAATAGTAACAGTGACGGTGGCAGCAGTAACAATAATGAATGAGGGAGGCAGAATGCACACTCAGACCCCTCTCTGCACCAGGGCCTTTGATTTCTCTTTTGTAAAGAACCCGGGAATCACTTGGCAACTGTTAAAGCACCTAAACAAACCAACAAAAAAAAAATCCCCCAAAGAGACTTATAAATAAAATCCTTGTATACTTTACAGAAGAGGTCACAATGATTCAATACCTTTACTTGATGGCTACGGAAATTACTGAGATGTAGCTGACTACATGAAAAAGGCCAATTCGTCCAAATATTCCTTCATGTCTGATGTCATTTAAATGGTGAGTATTCTAGTAATGGGCTAGCATAAAGGGAAGAAAGAGTATTTCCTTAGCAACTCCATGCAGCCATGCTTGGTGTCTTACTTAAGTTATTCTACTTATCCCTCCAGAAATCCCTCCGGGAAGCAAGAATTACTAACTGTACTTTGACGTACCAGAAAGCTTCAGCTCATAGCACAGTCATGGAGGAAGTACTCTGTCTGTCTCTAAATGCCAGCCTGTCTGTTTCTCTCATTTTGTCTGGAAATGGATTGTCACTTTCTGTCACTTGGTTGAGTCCCTTTTATGCTAGATGTCAATGATGCCTATTGCTGTCGTATCAATTATCAAAAAGTTTTGAATTCATTTCCCACAGGAAAATGTAAGGCACAGAGGAGATAATTCTTGTCTTTCTCCCCTTTGGGCTCCAGCCCTGCGACAGTGTCAGGCACGTGGTAAACCAAACGTCACTGGAAGGGACCAAATTTAAATCCTTCCTCGGCCTTTCCTCAAGAGGACTAAACTTCAGAATTCAAGCTTGCTTTACCAGGTTGGTCCTTCACCTCACAAAGTGGGCACAGCATTTAGCTCGCACAAAAATATGCTAAAATGCCATAGTGGCAGAGTGTAAAGTACTTGGAAACTTGTTGTAATGTCAAAGAAGACTAACGTAGTTCACTTGTTTTAAATTATTTCTACAATAGCAACCGTGACACATACAGGCCTATGGGAGTGTAAAAGACATCTCTGTCACACATGTGGAGGGAAATCATGCATAAGTGTAAATGAAACTTTCACGAAACTACTTTTAAAAGTCAAGTGCTTTTTTGTTTGTTTTTGCTTTTGCTTTTTAATTTAGGCTGCAGACAACGAGGAGGGGAAAGATCTGAGAGTTCACTGGGGAGACCTACCAGAGGCAGGAGAGACTAGCGACCGGGACGGCAGCTGTCACCAGGAAGCTTTGCTCCCTGCTGTAAGGAGAGATTTCTGATCCTGGAAAACACCCCAAGAGACGCACTGTCCGCCTATGGAGCCGTCCTGCTACATAGCCTGCCATAAAGCGGCAGTTATGTCTAGATCAGACATTCTAATCCTACTCGCCCCTTTGGGCTGGAGAGAGAAGAGAAACTTTTCTTCCTCAAGGCAGAATCGAAAGAAAAAAGCCTTTCCTTCCAACCACAGTAGTAAATATTTGAGGAAGGTTAGCAGCAAATTGATTTTTTTAAACAAATAAAAATAATCAGCCTTTCTATGCACACTCAGGGTCCCCTGAGATCCATAAGCAGGTCGGTTGATGCTATCTCAGAATATGAAAAAAAAACCGTACTTCTCTGTCTCTGTCCCTCCTCCAAACTGAGATTTCTTCCAAGGAGCCCTGTAGGCAGAATAACTGAATTCAGAGCTACCACTGCCCGAAGACAGGCAAATTCTAGTCTCAGTAGGAAACTTCCCAACACTCTGAACTCTCTCTGGGGAAACAGCCTTGTAAGGAGAAGTAATCAGACTCCATGCCTGAGATTTCCATGCGGTCAAGACAATAGGAGTTTACGAGCCAATGCGATATCATGAGCGGTCAGTCAAATGGTTTTCACTACAATTAGCTTACGACATCGCCATCATATAGCTTAGTTGCAACACAGTCCCACTGGAAAAATAATGAAATTCTTTCGTAATTCAGAAATATAAAAATTACTTTTGGTCTGATTATTAATATAAAATGAGCAGTTACGAGTATAACTAAGGGCAAGCAGATAGACATCTTTGAAAAATATTGGAATATAAAACTTCATATGAAGCACAAATAAAATTTATAAGCACAGTGACTCTGAGGAGAATGCACACTGGATAGGAATCACCTCAGAAATCCTGCTTGTCACAGTAATGGACAGTGTGGCACTCATTTAATCTGTGCTATCGATATTGTCTATAGCAAGAGTCAACCTTTGAATGTTTTATTTCAAGGATGGCAAGTAAGCAAATGGGATGCCAATGAAAGGCATAGTTTATGGCTTATGCACATACGCATCTTCAGGCCTGAAAAGAAAAGCATTCTGGGCTAGACATGGAGGTGTGTGCCTGGAGACCCGGCTACCTGCAGATCGAAGCAGAAGGATGCCTTGAACTTAGCAGTTCAAGGCCAACCCGGGCACCACAGCAAGACTCTGTTTCACAGAAAAGAAAGAAGAATGAGGAAGAAAGAAATGAATGGGGGGAGGGAGTGTTTACAAAATTACTGCCTAGGTTTATATTTTGTCCCTTCAAAATCATCATAATGAATAATGTCTAAAACTCAGTGAATACGTGCTCTTCTGATCTGAGTGGATATTAGCATGTGCCTTTACGTTACTTTCTCCTCCAGGAGGATTCTATTCAGTTTAATATTTTATACTCGCCTCCATTCAGTCCAGTAAACCTGCCATACTCCATGCAATTCATTCTCCTATGCTGTACAGTTTCCCATCCCTCCTTTAATTTTACACAGAATTCCCTTCATACTCAATTGGGCAAACTTGCAGCCACATATCACTGACTGTACCTTTATCCATCACTTCCTTCTTCCCCTGCTTATAATAAGTGTTGTTTTTGTCTACAGAAGGCAAAGTTTCCTTTCTCTCCCTTGTACCTCTTTTCCTCTTGGGAGAAGAGAACAGAGAACCAAAGGATGTGAAGGTGAGGTCATTGGGAAGAGCTCCACCTAGGCCCCGCCCTCCCGCACCTCCATGTCTACCACCACATCTGGACAAAACTAAAAAAGTCTTTTCAGAAACAGCAAAACTGACCACAAAAATAACCCCCTAAATGTTTTTTTCTTAAGTTAAGGAAAATTCAGTTTGCTTTTTTTTTTTTTTTTTTTTTTTTTTTTTTTTTTTTGGTGCTGGGGGGATCGAACTCAGGGCCACCAAGTACTCTAGCACTTGAGCTAAATCCCCAGCCATCAGCCTGCATTTTTGAGTTATTGTTTTATTTAATACCTAAATATGACCTGCCCTAGTTTCTTCCTGTTGCTTTGGAATCTTTGCAAGCTCCAGGCTTTCAACTTTATTTGTCCTCTCACAATCCTTCCAAGCGTCTCTTCCTCTCTGGCCTTTATTTCCTATTCAATGACCTCACGCCCCTTCTCTCACAACACTCTCTGCCTGCCCTTTTTTATTTCCACCTGTGACTTCAAGTGCCTTCTCCATGTTTAGTTGGCAGGAAGGCTCCTAGAACTCATAATGCTTCAAGAAATGCAGGAATCAGTACTGAGACACTCAGAAGCATCAGTTATCAAAATTGTAATTACAGAGTTTTAAACAGTAATAAATAAAGCAAACAAAACTGATGAAAGTTTACTTAATTAGCTTTTTGTTTCCTTAAGAAAATGAAACATTGCATACTTTATCTATTTGACCATTTACTTTGTTTTCATAATTAAAATATACATTACATATATACATAGAAGCATTTTAAACACCTAAAATTCATGCTTTTGGAAAAGAATATATTTAGATTTGAAAATATATTTAATTTTACTATATGAAGTCCAATTTGTTGTTCCATTACAGCCAACTTTGATGTTCTATTAGTGATGTATTAAGAGCTTGCTCAGATGGTAGCCAGTATCCAGATGAGCAAAATTTTGATGATGATCTGGTCACATTACCAGACTCTGGACTGAGAGAGAGGATGGGAACCCTTTGTCACACTCACATTATAGTTTTGATAATATGAGAATCTGAATATCAGAAAGAGGATATGAATTCTGAACTTTCGACTATAAGCATGAAAAACAGCACGCGTAAATGCTTTGTTTTGCTGTCCCATTTTTACAGATTGATGGTTGGTGAAAGCCCTGAGTTCGCACCATTTTTCCAACAACACTTGCTCGTTTCATGCTTCCTGTTACATCTAAGTTGTTCTCACACTATTTCAAACCTTTCCTTAGTATTACATATATTCTGGTGATGCAGGATTAGTGTTCTTTGATACTGTTACTGTTTCAGGGCACCACAAATGGCTATCATAAGATGGTACACTTAAGACATGTGCATTATGTATGTTCTGACTGCTGTACCAAAAGGTCATTCTTCCTCCTCTTCCCCCACCAGACTTCCCCATTTCTTGAGATATGACAATATCAAAATTAGGCCAGTTGATAACACTACACTGGTTTCTAAATGATCAAATGAAAGAAAGAATTGCCTATCACTCACTGTAAATCGAAAACTGGAAATGATATAGTTTGGAAAGGAAGGCATGTCAAAAGCCAAGATAAGTGACAAGCTAGGTGTCTTGAGCCCATCAGCCAAGATACGAATGCAAAGAAAAAAACTGAAGAAAATGAAGAGCTACACTCAAGTCCACCTATGAATTATATTTGTGAAATAGCCTTACTCCTGATACGGAGAAGGATTTAGTGGTCTGGATAGAAGATCAAGCCAGCCACAACATTCCCTTAAGACAAAAACCTAATCCAGAGTGAGACCCCAGCACACTTCAGTTCTGTGAAGATGGAGAAAGGTGAGGAAGTTGCAGAGGAAAAGTCTGAAGCCAGTAGAGTTTGATTTGAGAGGTTTAAGGAGATAAGCCGTCTATATAATACACGCATGCAAGATAAAGCAGCGTGGTTGACGCAAGAGCGACAGCAAGCATCCAGGAGACCTGGCTGAGATGACTGAAGAAGGTGGCCAGCTAAGCAGCAGGTTTTCAGTGCAGATGAACCAGACTTCTCTCAGAAGAGGACGCCACTTACCAACCACTTCAGAGTGGAGAGGAGGAGTCGGCGCTTGGTTTCAAAGCTGGCAAAAGACAGGTTGGTGGTCTTATTAATGGTTAATGCAGCTGGTGACTTTCAGCTAAAGCCAATGCTAATTTACTATTATGAGAAATCCTATGGCCCTTAAAATTATACTAAATCTATTCTGCTTGTGCTCTACAAATGCGAGAGAGCCCGGAGGGCAATGCATCCATTTATAACATGGCTTATTGAATATTTTAAATCCACTATTGAGAACTATTGCTCAGAATAAAAGACTCCTTTCAAAATATTGAGGCCTACTGACAATGCAGCCAGCAACCTAAGACCTCTGATGGATATGTACAATGAGATTAATGTTATTTTCTTGATTGTTAATATAATACCCTTTTTGCAGCCCTTGGAGCAAAAGGTAATTTTGACTTTCAAGTCATTACTTAAGATATGCATTTTGTGAGGCTGCAGCTGGCAAAGATAGATCTGGGCAAAGTAAACTGAAAATTTACTTTGATTTTTCTGATAGATCTGGGCAAAGTAAATTGAAAATCTGTGGAAAGTATTCACCACTCCAGACACCACTGGAAACATTAGGATTTATGGGGGGAGGTCAGAATGTCAACCTTAACAGAATTTTTGAAGAAAACTGATTTCAGCCCTCATGGATGAATTTGAAGGATTCAAAGCTCCAGTGGTGGAAGTAATTGCATACTGGTGAAAATAGCAAAGAACTAGAATTAGAAGTATAGGTTGAAGATGTGAATGAATGGCAATTTGAAGATCAAATATTCATGATGAGAGCTGCTTCTCATCAATGAGTAAAGAAAATAGTTTCTTAGATGAAATGTACCCCGATGAAGATGCTATCAACACTGTGAAATGATTACAAATGACTTAGACTATTAGAAAAATTTAGTCGTTCAAGAGGTAACAGAAAGTTAAAGGACTTCAGTATTCAAAGAAGTTCCATGAGTAAAATGCTATCAAACAGCATCAAATTTTACAAACGCTTTGTGAAAGCAAGCGTGACTCAATGCTGCACACACACATTACCTTATTTTAAGAAATTGCCACAGCCCTCTAAACTTCAGCAACCACCACTCTGACCAGTCAGAAATGTGTAAACACAACTCGCATTATTACATGAGCTTTCCTGTTGCCAGGACACAGTATCTGACAGCAGCAATTTAAAGAAGGAAATGTTTAATTTAGTTCACCATCTGGAGGAATTCTGTTCATAGTCAACTGGACCCTAGGCAGGAACATGACTGTGGCACGGGGTGGTGAAGCACAGATGCTTAATGTATGGTGGTCAGGAAGTCAAGCACAGAAAGCACCGGAAGGAAGGGCCAAGGGTCATATATTGCATCCAAGGCTGTGTTTCCATGACCCACCCAGACTCACCCAGAAGCACTGCTAAGCATTTTTTTTTTTTTTTTTTTTGGTGCTGGAGATCGAACTAGGGCCTTGAGCTTGCTAGGCAAACACTACCACTGAGCTAAATTCCCAACTCTGTACTAAGCATTTCTTAACTTAATGAAGTTTTTATTTATCAGCATTAGGCAGTCACAATACACCCTTGTCAACTTCACATCTCTTTAAGCCATTCTTAATCACCAAATACAGTAGATAGCAAGTAATAATTATAACTAACATAACTATTCTGAGTACATCTGGAAATGCAATAATCACTTCCCCAAAGTCTCAACAGTTTCAGCATTTTTTGAAAGTTCAAGTCCAAGACTATTCTGAGATTGAAGGTAAATTCTTACCTGTGACCATCCGTAAAAATCAAACAAGTTTTATAATCCCAAGGCAGGATGGCACAGGGTAAACGTTCTCATTCCAAAAGATTGTAGTAATAAGGAGACAGAAAAGAATTGCTCCAAAGAAAAACCAAACACTAGCAGGGCAAATGTTAAAACTGTAGCCCCATATTTGACATCTAGGGTACACGGTGATAAAATGTGCATTAAAAAGGGTTTGGGTGGGCCTATCCTTATGACTTTGGTGGTTGCAGCCTACATAGCCTCTCTCTTGGGCTGGTTCCACTAATGCTGTGCAGCTATCCAAACAGACATTCTAAGCTACTGGCATCTCTGACTTCCTGGGGTCTCCACTGTCCCCTTGGTTTCATTCCAATAGCCTTCTCAGGGGTCCTTGCTTGGCTTCCTAGGCCTTCCTTTGAAATCTGGGGGAAAACCTTCCTATGCCTACAACTCTTGCATTCTTCATTCCAGCAAAACCAACATCACATGGACAAAGCTAAGGTTATCGGTCAGCAGTACCCAAGATCCTTCAGACCATGGCTGCAGCATCTTCTAAGGGTATGGATGGCTGAGTGTAGTGAAATGACTCCTATGGAAATAGTCTCTCAAAGTCCTTCCTTGAGCAGGGGTTCCAGGGACGTTCTTCTCAAAGAAATGGTTTATACTTTTGTACACTTAAGGCTGTGATGGATAGAATCTTACTGATATTGGAGATGTCCTTGAGTACATTTTTCTTCTTCTTCTTTTTTTTTTTTTTTTTAATAGAGCTGATCTCCTTAGCAGCACACCTTCTTTCGTCCCAACTTTGCACATGGTTCTTTCTGGGCCAAAATTTAAGTATTTCAATTGTTTCTGTTCTGCCTTTTGCTCCTGATTCTGATTATAAATCTGGCTAAAAGCAACCACCAGTCACACCCTTGTCACACCCTGAATGTTGTGCTATTTTGAAATTTCCTCCACCAGATTAATTAATCTCAGCCCTTAATTAATCACAGCCCTTAATCTCACCCTCCTGAAAAGCCTCGGCACACAGGCAAAATATAGACCTATTTTCTGCCACAATTTAACACATATAGCCTGTTGTCCAAATGACACTGGAGTTCTTGTTTCCATCTGAAACCTCATGAACCTGGCTTTTATCATCCATATTCCTATGGACCTTCTGGTCTTCTGAAATCTGACAAAAATCACACATCAGGCTTTGCTTATGGAATTCTAAGGCTTCTCTAACCTACATCTTTTGAAGCCAAAATTTTTCAGAGTCCTCCAACAAACCAGTTCCAAAGGCTTCTGAGCCACATGGTCAGGTACAGTCACAACTCCAGGTACCAAACTCTGTATTTTTCAGGGTTCTACAGAGAAACAGAATCAAAAGAAAATGTAAGTGTAATTATACAAGCGGATTTATTAGGTAGATTTACAGAATCGGAGGCAGCAGAGTACACGACAGTCATCTGTGCACTGGAGAGACACATGGTGCGGCAGCGGCTTGGCCCAAGCAATGAAAGCTACAGATGAAGGACGCAGCACCAGTCTGAGGCTGAAGGCCTGAAGCTCACTGAGAGCTGCCAGTATGAGCCTGCACTGGAAGGCTGAGGGAACTGAAGACTGTTATCCAAAGCTGATGGCAAAGACTGAAGTTCTTCCAAATAGAGGACACTTCCGTCTTCTTTCTCCTTTTATCCCTCCCAAGCTACAAGCCTACTGGTTGCTGCTATACACGTCTGGGGTGGGTCCCTAACCCAGTTCCTGCATTTCAAGAATCCACAGACACCCCCAAAACAGTGATGCACTGTTTGCCAGGCATTTCTTAATGCATTCCAATTGACACACAAGGATTGATGGTCATCTGTATGCCCTGTGAAAACAAAAGCTTCATACGGCATGCTCTAGTGTGATATATACACTATTGCAGAGGTGTGGAATCAAATCAAACTATAAATTATGCCTCTACACAAGAGTGGTCATGGTTCCGCTTCTGAATCTACACCACAGGCACAAAAAGTATCAAATGTTTGGGATGGCTGACGAGGCGCACAGCAGTTCAGAGGAAGGGAAGCTACTGTCGACTTCAGGAACAGCACCACAGTCCCTCTTCCAATCCTCCTGTGGCAGCCCTGAGAAAGCCAACACAGGGATGGACAGTCGTTTCCATCACAACCTGGACTCCTGCTTTCATACTACCTCTTAATATTATAAAAAAAATTACCCCTCAAACATATTGAAGTTGGCAATTAATTTTTTCTTAAATTCAAATACCAAAAGAGATAAGTCACAGCAAAATAAAAAATATTCGTATTTGGAATAAAATTGTTACATGATTCTGGTAAATGAATTCAAAGAAATCTAAATAATATTGAAACTACATGCATTAGATTTTTTGAGCAAGTGGAAATCGGACTTCAGTCTGATTTCCATTTTAATTCATGTTTCCATTGCCACTGAATTTTATCTTAATGTAATAAATTTCTGCTCAACTCTTTTCATTGTCCATATTTCTTTGCGACAAAGCCGTATCTACGATGATGTAAAAAAATCACTGTCACCATAAAATGACAAGTGTTAATTTTTTCCTTCCGGGCTGACTCATAATTAAAATTATTAGAAGAGTACAATTATTAAATCAAATCATTTACAATGTTTACAGATTATTAAAGGGACTGAAGTTACTAGAAAATAATTTTTTAATTAGGTGGATGAACGTGGACCTTTCCCACCTATTTCACATGCTCTGTGAATGACCATTGCTTATTGCTGCTAGTAGACGGGGCCCAGCATCAATTCCATCTTGTTTGTATTGCTATAACTATGGAAATTCTTTGTTCACATAAATAAATAGATGGAAATGGAAGAAACTCCTTCCATTATAGTAATGTCACTCAAGAGCCTTGAACTCCATCTCAGTTATATGCCAAATGTCAGTGATCTTTCATCAAAAATTATTTTAATCATATACTGGCTGACAACTCAATTAGGTCCCTCTGCAATTTTGCTTAAAGTAGAGATCTGTAAACTACCTGACTTCAAAATGGATTTGTTACCTACTCAGCAGAGCCATTTCATTTTGTCAATATTGCAACCAAACAATCCTCTCCCTTCCCACTCCTCTCTGTCAGCTATGAGTCCACAGTACAGTAGAAAATGCTCACCTCATTTCAAGGACGCACAGACTCCAGTTTAGAGTCTTCCACATACTAGCACAATGGTAAAGGTATATTACATTCACACGTGTTCAGTTCTCTTCAAAGTGTTGTTGTAATAAAACTCATAGTAGATTTTAATTGAATACCTTTAAATAAAAGGCCTTTCCCCACATACTTTCCTATTAGCAGCACACACACACAGACTTCAACTATCTATAGCAATTAATTCAGTTTTCATACAAATTATGCAGGGATCTTCCCAAAAATGCTGTGATTTAATCTCTCAATAAAACAGCACTATTCAAATGAGGTAATGCACTATTAGTAATGCCCATTAGTTCCTTCATTTACAATTTTTGTAAAGCAAGTAAACTGATTTACTTAGCTGGGTCCTGGGTTCTAAGAAATAGAAAATTTGTTCAAACCCAAACAGTGTTTCCTGATTTCCAACATCATCATGCCTTGAAGAGTTACAAGGAATTAAGAGAGTGGCTGAGCTCTAGAAGCATGTGGGTAGCAGTTTTAGAGCTTTATGGGCCTGCGGGCTGAGGTTTTCTTTATTCTGTGGTAAATCTGTGGAGCTGGGAGAAACAGATACAGCACCAACAAAATCTGAGGGAATCAAGAGGCTGCTATCTTCTTCTACCCAACAACACAGCCTCTTCCCATCCCGCCCAAACGATTCATTCTGCTAATTTTTATTTGTGGAGTGTAGCTCCTTTATAAACTTTTACTTTTGGCTTGTGTTTTTAACATTTAGAATGAAATGAAATTGTTTAAGAAATTTTTCTTATTTGGAAGGAAATAAAAAATAAAAGATGACATAGTCTTTCCAGGGCAGTAAAATCATGCGTAAAAGGTTTAGATTTTTAATTTATGAAGAGATACCTTTCTATACCTTTTTTCTGCTTTCTCTGTAGGAAATACATCAGGACTTGCCTTTCATTACCTATCAATAACTTTACCCACCATACCAAATGAAAAGTAATACATAAGTGAAATCAAGTAGTAATAGTCTTAATTTTAGCTTTCAAATCACCTTAACCTGTAACATAATCCTCTCCCCATTATTATAGGCTGGGGAGGAAGAATTCCAAGATGCTCCTCTGTGACTTTTGTATAGCCATCTCCACGGCTGGTGAGAGACACCCGTGACAAGGGTGAATCAGCACTCTTGTGTTAAGCTACATAACACAGACGGTCTCAGAATGTGTAACTATCTTCAGTGGGACTCATGGAATCATGGAGGGAGAGGGAGGGCAGCTCTTAATCCCTCTTAACCCCTGACTGTGACGACAGAAGGGCCACATGGTATGGGATGCAGGCCTTTACCAAAAGCTGAAATTGGCCTCATATGGTGAGAAGAAAGTAAATAAGAACCTTAGTTCAAAAACTGCATGGAGCTGCCAAGGTCCATAAGCTTAGAAAAGCTCCTGGAGCTTTGGATGATTGTACAATCCAGTAGTCACCCTGACTGTAGCCCGGTGAGATGCTGGGAAGGGGCCACCATCAACTGAGATTTCTTGCCTCTAGAACAGTGCTCTGTTCCGATACTGTGAGAAACTAAGTTTGTAGTAGTTCATTATTAGCAAAAGAAAACTAGTGTTACACATCCCACAAAAAGATCATCAGGAAAATTTGAGTACCTTCAAAGAATTTGAAACATTGCTGTCTTTCTACCTGTGTGTATAATTCAGGGTTCTCCAGAGGAAAGGACCAATAGAATGATGTACACATAATCATAAGAGGTGACTTATGTGGCACGCTGTACACAGTCAGAGGCTGGACAGTCCCACACTAGCTGTCTCTGGACTGGGGGGGCTGCGGAAACCGGAAGCTGGGTGTCGTCTCAGGACAAGAGGGACCAAGGACGCAGTCCCAGCCCAGGGCAGAAGGCTTGGAAGCTGCCTAGAGAGTCACTCTTGTGAGCCTAGATTGAAAGACTGAAGAAGGTGGAGAGCCACGTCCACACTGCTCAAGAAGAATCCGGCATGCAAGTATACATGCTTCTTCTTTCTTCTGCTTTTGGTTCCATCTGGGCCCAAGTCCTATTGGTCAGTAGTGTCCACATTCACAGTGAGTCTTTCCCTATCGGTTCGGAGACACTCATGCCTCTGGTGTCTGGAACCCCCTCACGTGCACGCGCAGAAGTGCGCTTTGCCAGTTTTCTAGGTGTCTCTGAATCTAGTCAAGACAACGCCCAAGATTAACCATCATACACTATCCAAAACAACGTATATACTGTATGACTTCTATCTCTGTATGGCGAACATAAGCTTGCTAAAAGAAAAATAAACTTGGTGGAAACCAGAGACTAAAGCTGTATTACATTTCCCACAGGAGACTGATCCTCGCCTTCACTATTTCCTCCTCACTGAGCCTTTGAGGGCTGAGTGAACTATATACTGTGCATTTTGTTTATATAAATATTACCTCACTTAACTGCCACTCCAGGAAGCAGTAGTAAAATTCTCATTCCAGATGACAAAGCTAAGAGTCACGAATTTAAATTTACCTTTGACAAATTTAGCATCCTAACTTTGTATCACTCCCTCCCTCCCACACGTAGCTAAACTCCTTCCACCAAAGATCCCGCCTTCACTGTGCACCTAAAACTCTTGACATGGTCTTATCCCCACCAACCCTGACCACCACGCCAGTCAATGGAGGAGACTTCTCACTCTTAGTTTTGTTCTCCCTTCCCTGACATTATTCATTACAGTGAAGATGTCTCTGAGGATATTTCTGCTAGGAACCTAGTTTACACCTTGAAAAGCTAATAAGCTAAACTTCCCTGGATCTGCAATGATTTCAGTCTCAGCTGCACATGAGGATCACCTGCAAGCATTAAACTACTCAGTGCGAAACAGCAAAAATAATAATAATGCCAGAGATAATTAACTGCCCTAAATGGGGGCCTGAACATCAGTTTTCTTTCTACTCTGTCTATGTGGTTCTAACGTGTAGCAAGAGTTGACAGCCACGGATGTAAGGTTGCCTCGCGTTTTTGGAAGGGATTACATGGATTATTAACCAGACTGGAAGCAACAGGAAAGGGAAACAACAACAGATTTTGGGGTCTTAGATTCTTTCCAAGATATCCAGCTGAGCAGCCAAGGCAAAGAGGACTAGCTGACAAGGATCCTGCTACATGCTTCCCAGCTGTATAAACAGATAAACACAGTTCTACAAACTCTTAAAATAGAACTCTAATGTTAAAAGCTTTGCACTATTGCTTTATTTAATGTTTCTTCGATACCTTATTTCAAAGTACTATTCTCATTTGCTAAAATCATTGTTTTTTGCCCTCTCTTTCAATTTAACTTAATGTGTAATGTGATCTTTTTGTATTAGGGTTTAATTTGATTGTTTTCAACTTCTTTTGTTTGTTCTCATGATGTTTCTGTAGCTTATTTAAAGTGTTTACTTATTTTTCTTAGCTTTTGATAAATTTAGCTAGATCTTTGATTATTTATGTATTAGTGACAATATCTTCATTGACAAAAAGCAAAATTGACATATTTAAAAGTAAATTTGCTTCTATAATCCTAACCTTAAAGACAGCAACACTCTCCCCCTTACACTCCCACCTATTTATACCTTTTTCGTTTCTTGAATACATTGCTGCTCCCTCCCAAATCTAGGCTTTCTTAGGTGCCATCCTCTCAGCATTGAATACTTTTTTTTCCTGTTTCTGATTTCTTTGAAAACGCCAGTTTTTCAGAAATGCCTTCCCACATGTCGAGAGTAGGTTTCCCACCCACATGCAACCCTTGCCAGCTTAATTAAACCCAAGCACATCACTGTCCCTCTCAGCATATTTGCACTAGCTGTTTAATGGGTTCCTGTGCCACGTACTTAGCGCAAAATGGGCCTCAACAAACGTTTCATGGTTGAGAGAAGGCTAATTGGGTGACTGTATCTGAACCTGCTCAGACCTTGAAGCCACACACTGTATTTACCAATGGGACTGCCCCCTGATTATGGTGTTTGTTTCCTCTCAACAATACACCATGACCGTCTTTCCAGCTCAGGGTGTGTAGAACTAGATTATTCTTTTTTTAAATTAATTAATTAATTTTGGTGCATTTTAGATACACATAATGATCACATTCATCATAGGGAATTTGTACCTGTATATATCTTTTTTTTTTTTTTTGTGGTGCTGGGGATCAAACTCAGGCCCTTGTGCTTGCAAGGCAAGCACTCTAATCACTGAGCTAAATCCCCAGCCCCCTGAGCTAAATCCCCAGCCCCTATAGGATATATCTTGATTCCTCTTCTCTTCCCCTTTCCCTCCCATTCCTTCAACTCTTCTTCCTTTCCATATTTATAAAACCTTTGTTTCCATTTTCCCATCTTTTCTCATATTGTTTTTCTCTTGCTTCCTTTCCCTCTCCCTAGATCCTCTTCCCATTTCAACATTGTCTTGACTTACAGCATTCCAATTTTCAAATGTGCAGTACATAGCATCAGACAATGATTTTGATATAATTATTTACCATGAGAATTTCTGCAGCAGTCAAGATCTTTGTCCATACAAATTTGTTCTTCTGTTCATTTATTTGCTTAGAGTTCTGCAGGTGGAGTAACAGAGACAAATGATTTATAATTTTCATTTTGACACATTTTACTAGGTCTTCTCCAGAATTTTTCCAATTTATACTTGCATTGGAAGTAGGTTTTCTATTTTTCTTACTCGATATTATTCTTATAATTATTTTATTATTATAAAATCATTTATGATTATCTTAATCAATACATGTATCAACTACTATGAATGATTTCCTAAAGAACAAAATACTTCATATTGCAAAACTGTGAAAGCTGAGTAGTGAGAAATAGTCCTGGAGGTCAAAAATTTAAACCTTATTTCGCCTATCAGATGAAAGATAATAGTAGTAAGCATTCTGGGGGATTTACATTGCCCAAACTTAACCTAATACAGAGCAAAACTTCATAGGATCTAAGATCAGAATTCTGTGTAAAAAGCAAGCAATTTCAGAAACACATGTACAAATGAAGAATAAGAAGACAGGTCCAATATCATTTTTCTCACTCTGATTTTACAGAGGAGATCAATATTCCATTTTTAGAATCACATGTAAGTGATTTCTATACAAATCCAAAATTATAAGTAGTATATCATTTCACACAATTTCCAAGGCCTTAAATGTCTATAAAGTATATGTAAAAATTTGAATATAATCACTAGTAGAAAAAGGAGCAGCCAAAGAATTGGTAGGAATAACTGCAACAGTAATCATAATAATACCAAGAGAAGGAGGGATGGGAGTGGCAGGGAAAAGAATTGAGATGTGTTAAGCACAGGCAGCAACTCATTAAAGTGAATGTAATCATTTTGTATTGCAAACATGTATTAACAAAAACAAGTTAAAAAAGAAAAAGTACATTGCAAAATGATAACAATAATAATAATAAAACTTGAGCCTTCACATTAAAGTTCGGAGAATTTTCGATAAAACCTTGGTCCACCCTTATTTCTTACTAGAAAATAAAAACTTCTGGTAAACTTTAATAGCCCAGGCATCACCTGCTTTAGAAGTCAAGAATTTAAGATTGATGAGATGGGAAAATACCAATAGATATAAAACACTTATTTCACTAGATATGGTCACAGACAGAAAAAAAGAAATCAGGGTCATACTCCTTCCTCTCCTGCACACACGTCTGTGGACACAGACTGGACGGCTGGAAGGACACTGCATCCTGGTGTGTTCAAGATCACTAGTAATCTCCGCAGATTCCATCCACGCACAGCGCACTGGAGGCCGACTGACTGATCCACGCCCCGCTATTGATGGGCGTTCACCATCCGTCAGGCAGCCCCATTCTTCCAGACACCGCCAAAAGAATGTCACACAGCTCTCTCAGCTGTTTGCTGGATACCTCAGTGAGAAAGCCCCACAGGCATTTCCAAATCAACCTGTCCAAATTCAAAGTCATTTCATTCTTTCCTGCAAACTGCCCCTTTTCCTAAAAGGGTCACTCTCATAGTTAATAGACCTATGACTCAGCCAAGCTAGATTTTCTGGCATTATTCTGATCCACTCTCTTCTCCAACCCAACACCTGACACACACCAACCAAGCACTGAATAACAACAGGAAAAATGATAGAAAATAATGGAAGGTGAGGGAAACTTATGGGAAAAAAAGGGAAAAATTAGAGGGAAGGAATGAGAGAAGGATTGGGGGAGAAAAGAGGAGCGCAGAAGGAGAGATGTTCATATAACACGTTGTTAACTGGAGACCCCAATGCATTGTTTCATACGTATTTCCATACTGATAAACTTTAGTCAGGTTTTCAAAATTTTTATGGGGTTACTGCAATAGCTTCCAACATTTTCTGCCATCTGACCACCATTCTCTTATCTCTCAAACTTCTTATGCTGTAAATTTGTCTTTCTTACAGAGTATCCTTTTTAAAGTAAAGGTCAACTCTGTTTTTAAAAATATATTTAGTGA
The DNA here is from genome assembly GCA_004026905.1 of Hystrix cristata. Taxonomy (NCBI): domain Eukaryota; kingdom Metazoa; phylum Chordata; class Mammalia; order Rodentia; family Hystricidae; genus Hystrix; species Hystrix cristata. Next base: position 16,919 of record PVJO010005710.1, on the reverse strand, counting down.
CTCTCACTATTTACTAATAATATTCAAACTCTTTAGTTTACTTTGTGCCTTTAAAGTCCTCGTGTTGCTCTGATTCTACATTTCTGCCTTCTGGCTGTCCTGACCCAATATCCTTTTTCCTAGACCCATATGGACTAAGTTACACAGAGGTGGAAATGAAATGGAATGAGCCCCCTTACTGCCTTTCTTCCTGCAGAGTGCACAAGCCAAAACATCATAACCCAACTACCTCTCATTTAAACCCTATGCAATTAAGTCTCTCTTTCATACCCACACTAAATGCCTCCTCCACACATCCTTTTTAGACACCTTCAGCATTAAGGAACCTTATCTTCTTTGTTTATCTATAGAATATTAAGTCTGTTACAGTGTCCATTTTAGTCTGAAAGTGATAAATACAATATTAACATAGGCATATAATTTTAGGGTCAAGAAACCCCTAGGGTGTCCATTCCTTTGAAGGCTGATAAGATCTACTACTCACGTATCTTTGCATTTCCAGCACATGGATCAAACCAATGCCAGTACAAATGTCAGGGTACTAGGTAGACAGGAGCCTGACTACTGTTTCTAAAAATAAATATATATTATAGAGCATTAATAATTTTGCTAGAATTAACCTGAATAAAATGTTTCTAGCTTATAAAATTCTTATATCATTTCACTTTGATCTTAAATACCATATTACAGTTATTTTCATATTTTAAAGCAGTATAGTACTTCCATTAACTCGGGTACTTAGCAGCTTCAATAAAAACACTACTAGTCACTTTCCTATCACTGGGACAATACTCCTGATAACCACATTTTAAAGGAAGAGAGGTTTATTTTGGCTCATACTTTCCCTGGATTCAGTCCATGGTTGGTTGAATCCAAAGCAGAAAAAGCATGGTGGAATAGCACTGTGGAGAAAAGTTGTTTATTGCATGGCAGCCAGGAAGCAGAGAAAGAACCAGCAACAAGTACATACCTGTATATCCATATTCCCAGTGACTGCCCATTATGAGCAGGCTCCACCTCCAAACAGGAGACTTTTGGAGGACATTTTAAATAAAAACCTAATATTCCACCCCTGGCTTCCAAAAGACATCTGTATCTCATTATGTAAAATACATTTAGTATTTTAGTATTTCTTACAGTTGCAAAAATCTTAACAGTTCTAGCATTGCTGAAAAGTCCAAGTTCAAAGTCTCCTATGAGACTCAAGCCAAAATCTTAGCTATAAGTTTCTGTAAAAATCAAACAAAAAAGTTAAATACTTCCCACATACAATGGAACAGGGTAAACATTTCCATTCCAAAGGGAAGAAATAGGGGATAGAAAGGAATCAGATCAAATCAAAACTGAAATCTGTAGGGCAAACTTTACATTCTGTAGCTCCATATCCAGCACCAAGGAAGGTTGCAGTGACGTATGAACTCCAAAATGCCTGAGGACCCCCCCCCCACACACACACACACACTGCGGCCTTCTTGGCTGCAGCCCGTGTGGTTTCTCTCCTGGGCTGGATCCACTCACAGACTGTGGCTTTCCTTAGTCATTCCATGTTCCTGGCATCTCCAACTTCCTGTAGTCCCCTCTACAGTCTCTGCTTCACTCTCACACCTTTGCACACTACAATCGCAGGGGCACACTGCTTGGTATCCCAGGCCTTCTGCTGAATTCTGGGCAGAATCCAGAATAGACTCTGGGCAGAATCCAGAATGGACTCCAGAAGAGTCCATTTACCCATGACTCTTGCATTCTGCATGCCTGTAAAACCAGCACCACCCAGATGACACCAAAATCTGCTGTCATCTTGAACAGTAGCCTGGTCCCCTTTAACCATGGCTGCAGCAACCTCTTGGACTCTGGATGGCTAAGCACACTTAAGTGAATCATAGGGAAACAATTCCCTAAGTGGCCCTCCTTGAACAGGGATACAGGGACTTTCTTTTTAAGTCAAAGCATTATGATTTGGCAGCCTTGAACCTGACAAAGATGAGGGTTTCCTGATTCCTGAGATGCTTTTAATTCAGCTTTTTATTTTCCTGATGCAAAGTATTTGGCTTCCTTTTGATGTTGCTCTTTTCAGCAACAGCATTGTTCTTTGCCACAACCTTACAGGTGCTTCCTTTCTGGCCAAACATTCCATTCCACTTTGCTTTTTCCTTCTGATTCTCATGGTAAATCTGACTGAAAGCAGCCAGCAGTATCTATGAACATTGGCAGTATCTTGAACACTGAACTACCTTGAAATTTCCTCCACCAGATTAACAAGTATCCTGCTCTAAATCTCAACTCTCTTGCAAAGTCTCAGAACATGGGCAAAATTTAGACAGATTTTCTGCCAGTGTGTAATACATGTGGCCTCTAGTCCAACTGCCAAGGTGTCACTGTTTCCAATGGAAACCTCCTGGCCTTTACTGCCCACACTCCTGTCAGCATTCTGTGCTCTGAAAAGTATCACACATTAAACACTGCCTAGCATCCCAAAACGTTTCCAAGCATCTACAGAGCAGCTCCATAGGCTTCTCAACACATAGTCAGGCACACTCACAGCAGTGACCCCATTTCTAGCACCAAGTTTTCTGTCTTACTCACTTTTCTACTTCTGGGACAAAATACCCAACACCCACAATTTAAGGGAAGACAGGTCTATTTCGGCTCCCAGTTTCAGGCCACGAATTAGGCCGTGATTGGTTGGCTCCAAGGGAGAAATGGCACGGTGGGTGTGTGGAGCAAAGCTGTCTACCTCAAGGCAGCCAGGTAGCAAAGACAGAAGGAGGGACCCACGGACAAGAATGCACCCTTTCACCTCATTCCCCAGCGACCCACCCCCTCTAAGGCATCCCTATCTTTGAACAGAAGACTTTTGGGGGACGTTTTAGATCCAAACCATCACAAATATTAACATAATCATTTACTGATTCTGTCCCTAAAATTCTGCTCCTGCTTTGTGCTCCGTCTTCTTGTCTCCCTCCCATTCCTATTCACATCTCAGGAAAAGAGTGGTGGTTTTGCTGTCTTCATTTAGTTCAGTATTCTCCTCACACCCAAGGCTCTCTTAACAATAGATCAAATTTGGACAATTATTTCAAATTCCTGTCACTTTATTCATTCTGCCATTTGAACATACACAGGCCAAATACTATGAGAGAAGCACGGGAGGACTGGAAATTCCAGATTTTACTGCAGAGTAGCTCCCCCCACCCCAGGACATTATGCTTGGCCTCCATGTGTGATGGTGATAAAGTGACTATAACCAGAAGGACTAAGGACTAATAAGAAAGTCTGCTTTCACTGGGGATCTATGCTAGGTCAGAATTCACCCTTATAGGGTATGCAGACGTACGAGTGTGCCCTGAGAAATGCTCTGTTTTTCTGGTCAGAAAGGCTCTCTAAATGATCGGAACTATTCTAGTCTAGGTATAACACACACTACTAGATGACACCCTTCTGATAGCACCGGCTAAATGAAAACGTGTGTGTATGTATCAGCAGGCTCATATGATAAAGGGCCTTTACCTCCAAAGAAAGTACCCCCTCCAGTCAGTCTGCACCACTCGTATCTATCATTGCCAAGTCCTTGCTCCTCAGAGATAAGATCTTCATTTTAGTATTCAAATCTCATTTGGAAATTAACGTTGCTGCCCCAACATCAGGCTGTCTTCTGGTTTGTAATTCTAACATGGCATTCCTCTGGGGCATTAGTGACATGCTATAAACTGCTGGCATTTACAGAGCACTTAGCCATGATACCAGTAAATCAAGATGACGTTTCAGCCACGCTTAGGTTTTAAGCCTCTACCTCGCTAACTCTGTGTCTTAGCCATTAGTAATGTATAATTGAAATCTTAATTTTCACTGACTTGGCAGAGTTAAGCCACTTCAAGAAACAATAATGCTAGGTGACATGCACGAACTTTTTGATTAAAATAACTTGTCACTTTTACAGAATGCCCCCTCCATAACTCATTAGCAGATTCAGAGACTCCAATCTTGAAAAAAAGAATTTACTTTAAGAGATGCCTGGACATTCACTTTCCTCTTGGAGGTGTTACTAGAATAACAAAATATTTATCTAAATGTCATTACCAAGAAGAACTCCAGCTCCTATAATGAAACATATTGAAAACTTAACAGTAATTGTAAAAGCAAACCCAAGGATACACAAAGTCTATATGAAGATCAAATTCAAACATATTTCTGATTTATTAAGAGTTCTCTCTGTATGCAGATGCTAACAAGCCAATTAGACTGATCACTGTCTGATACCAGGATCCCGATGTTGACTAACAATTCTGTAGATATTTGTAGGAAAAATGGCCAGAGGAGTGATTCTCCCCACTGCAGGAAGGCATAAACAGAGGATCTGGGCCCTGAGATTATTCAGGCACTAACTAAAGATTTTCAAATTACTCAGATGATCAGCAAAATTGAACACATCTTTGGACCATTCCTGTTGTTTGCAAGATAAATTGGCCAGAAAGGTATGACGCTCTGAGACCCTACACTCTGCTGTTGGAGCAGCAGAGTTAATTTCCAAATGAGATTTGAATACTAAAATGTCCTGTGGGAGTACAGCATGAAAATTTAATAATAAATGACATCATTTCGCCAAAGTTTACCAAAAACAAAACAAAACAAAACAAAACAAAAACCCTTCAGGTTATTGTTGGCTAATTAGAGGTTTTTAATGGTATTAAAAATATTTTTAAAATGTATGTGTTTTTGAAAGTTAAGTTTTTCCCAGTTCAAACAAGAACTATTTTCTAATCCTTAAAGAAAAAATAAAGATACATGAAGAATGTGAAGGAAATCATGAGGTACGATCAAAATGATAGTTACTGTTTAAACTTGTAAAACTTTTGTTACAGTAAATGACACACTACCATTAATCCCCTTCAACATACTACTCCTCGTGTCCAACACACTTATCTCGTCATTCTTGCCACTTTCCAAGCAGCTCTGGAGTCATTTTTCATGTGTGTCTTTATTTGTGGCTGCCTTGGCCTCCTGAATAGATTAAGAATGTTTACCTTTCTTGGCCATTTTGACCTGGGGAAGAGCCAAAAGTCACACAGTGCTGGACCTAATGAATAAGGTGGAAGAGCACACTCTGTGATGTTTCAACAAGTCTGCCTTCCTCTGGGATAGCATGTGCGACAGCACTCACTCTAATTTTATCACCCCTCCTAACGACACACACAAAAGAGAACACCTAGAACTTCCTCAGAAAGTGGCAAGAACAAGGGATACATGTGCTCAAAGTGAGGGGAAATATTCTGAGGTGCATTAATGGCAGTAAGTCTTTTACTGTAATAAAATGGCTTATTTAAAATTCACCCCATATTTTGATCATCAGTGTATGCTGTAATATGAGGCAACAGTATCAAACATGACTGCTTAGAATGAAGGCTTTAATGTGATAACTACCTCTTTTTCTTCAGAGTTTATCCTCTCAACACAGGGTGGGATTCAGATCATTATTCAAACCTTTGCTTAAGTGCAATGATTCTCCAACCTCTAGGAAAAAGTCCTAATCATTTGAATACATATATTTTGTAATAAGATTGTAAGAATAAAATTGCCATGATAATTCAGAAAATAGCCCATAATTGTTTAACCGAGAAGCTAATTGGACTGATAAACATTGAACCCTTAAATGTATTGGCAACATATTCTGCCCTGTAGAAAGAAATCAACCAGTTGAAAACAAGCTTTAATAATGCACATGTGGACGCCTACAATGTGTTTTTAATGTCTACTCACCCATAAATAAACACATGCATATCATTATGAGCACTGAAAATTAAAAACAAAAGAAAACAAAAACGCCTCAGTATTACTTTTTTGTTTCCTTTTTAATTAATTTGTTCAATAAAGCATTCATTTTTCTGGGAGACTATGATAAAGTGAGGTTGCACATTGATACACGTATCTCATCCAGGTGCTTAGGAGAAGCATCCACTGCTCTGATGTGTGAATTTGCATTGACATCATATTAATAATTATTATCAGACTATATCCTATTTATATTCTGCCCCAACATAAAAACTTTAATTGGCAGCTGTACAGTGATTTAAAATTGCAAATTCTCATGCCTTTATAGACTCATAATCCAAGAGGGGAAGTAGTATACATGCTAGTAATAAGTTTAAATTATACACTGAAAGACGAATTATTTGGAGGCCAGCAGGCCTCTGTACTGTTAACTTCATTGATAGGAATGTAACATGAAAAAATCAAAACAGTCCAATTATGACTGAACAAGGAAATCCGAGATCTTATGCAGTAAGCACCTAATGTAAACAGTCAAAAAACATACAGTGATTCCTGAAGTCAAGCTTTGAGAGTAAGTGTGTGCTGATCACCTTTCTATTGTTGGACCCAACGACCTGACCCTTCCAGCTTAAAGCAGGTGAGCTTTATTTTGGCTTATGGTTTCGGAACATTGGCGGCATGCTCCACGGCAGAAACATCAGGGCAGAAGGGCACAGATGAGGAAGCAGAGATCACGGGAAGAGCCAGAGATGAAGGGCCAGCGACCAGATAGAGTCCCTGAGGTCACATCCCACGGCCCACTCAAACACACCCAGAGTGGGCTTACTGGCATCGTGGGCGCTGCTCAGCCAGCCAAGTTAACAGCCAAGGTGTATAGGAAAGACTTCAGGGGGGAAACGGGTGCTTCCTGAAAAAGTCCATATTAGGCAAAGTATAGAGTGTTAATATTTTTCTCTGATACACACGTTTTTGTGGAGTTATAATAGAAGGAGGACAAATGAATTCAGAGTTTGACAGAGAAACATGAATGATACAATTTTATCCTATGAAAGGAGAGAGATTCTGAACTTAGGGGGAATATTTGCACAACCCATCGTTCTTCCCATTCTGGTGGCCCAAGGACGTCCGAAGTGTAAGCACAACCAAGACTCCCAGAGTGAGGCTCTGTGAAGTGCCCGAGAAAGGGCTCTGGATCAGACCAGGACATGCATCAGTAAGGCAATCAGCCTTGTTAGTTAGCAGGATTTTCCTAAATGAGACAATATCTCACAACTCTGCTAGCCTTGCCCTCAATAAAGAGAATCATTTCATTAAAATGCGTTCTTAACATATGTAGTCCTTATAATCCTGAAACAGGTTTCTTTTCAATTTTTAAATCACTTATCAAAAGCTGAGCGCCTACGGATTTAAAGTTAGTGTTAATTAAATGTTGAAATACATTTATTAGGTCTGGCGTGGTGGTGCACAGCTGTAACCCCTGCACTTGTCAGGCTGAGGCAGGAGGATCGCCTTATGTTGGAGCCCTGCCCGGGCTACATAGTGAGTTCAGATCCAGCCTGAACTACATAGCAAGACACTGTCTCAAAAAAAAAAAAAAAATATTAAAATACATTGATTAGCAGACTACTAATACCCCAGCTTCACATTTATTTTTCAGTTCAAAAGTGAAGAGAGTTCAGACCAAGATGATTGGTGGGTAGAAGATCGTGAACATCACCATTGTCCTTCGCACATTTTTATGTGATCTTCTAAATCCTGAGAAAAGGAAATGTACTAGCAATGACAGTGAAATGATGGAAGGTGGGAAAGGCACAATTTCATACACACAGAATGCTGTCATTTCTAATTCATTCTTTTTGTAAGAACATCTTGTTTCTAATGCCATTTCGTACCCAAGTCACACATGCTAATTCTCAGCCATTTTCCAATACAGGGTGCGCATTGATTTTGGGCACCCACTCAAAGCATGATTTTGGACGAAGTTTACATTTCATTGCGTGGACTCTGAAGAAAGCAGATTGTTCTCTATATGGTGGATGGGACACATCTAATGGGTTCAGGGCCTGAAGAGACCAAAAAGACTGACCTCCCAAATCAAGAGAGAATTGACCTGCAAAACTGGCTCTCCTGGGTCTCTGGCCAGCCAGTCCACACTGCAAGTTCGGAACTCACAGCTCCCACAATTATATGAGACAGTTTATCGTAAGAAATCGATTTCTCCATATGTCTGAACCTATTAATTATTGATATGTTCTGGATGTTTGTCTCTCTCCATAATTTGTCTCTGGAGACCTGATGCTTGATGTGACGGCATCAGAAGGCAGGTCCCCTGCCAGATAATCAGGCAATGAGGGCGGAGCCCAGGCGGGTGGGACTGTGCCTGTATGGAGGGCTGACTAGTGAGGCCAGTTCTCCTTTCCCACCAGTGAAGACGCCGCGAGAAGCTGCCACTTCGAGGATGCAAGACTTCATCAGACACCACATGCTGGTGCCCTGACCTTGCGCTGCCCAGGCAGAGAACTCTGAGAAGTGAGTTCTGTGTTCATTGCAGGATTTTTTATAGGAGTCCAAACAAACTACATAGTTCTGTTTCTCTGGAGAACCCTGACTAATGCATGTTTATATTCACTGGGAAAATTTTCTAATAGCTTCCTACGAAATGATTTTTTAATTTATAAGTAATAGTGCCTCAGAAAGTTCTCCTTACACACATTTCAGTGTGATGATGTTTCATTTAAGCAGCTTCTCAGCCACCCAGAAAGTCCCACACTGTCCCCTCGCATTCAGGTGAAGAAGAGGAAACAATTGAGTATGGAATCCCCGGTCTTCCTACTCTCTTCAAAAGTGCAGTATCATAATTCTTCAAAAAACAGTTTATTCGCTCTTATTTACCTGAATAGTAGATTATTTTATTTTAGCTGCTTAACCTTCTAGAAAGCAAAGCTAAAGAGTTCAGTGTTTTCCCTGTTACTTGAAATGAGTAGCAAGACAGGTTAATAACTTTATCTTCTCCTTTCTTTCTTAAAAGTTTCTTTGTCCTTCCTATTAATAACCAAACACACTAAAATGAGGAAATAAGTGGATTCGGGCCCATAACATTAATTGGTTAATGACGAGTGGCTACAGAGGTCAAGCACACTAGCATTTCATTATCTCAGGCACTGCAAGCGCTTCGTCTTCCCTTACGTTCTGCAGTGCATGGTCTCTCCGGAACAAGACAAAATGTTCCTGAGAGATGTGCAGCCTTCTTCAAGTACCACTAGAATTTCTTTTGGAACTTAGAGAACACAAATGTCTTCTATAATACCGATTCCCTTGAGGGTCTCCACAATCTCGCTCAATCTCAGTTGCACAATCTTATCTGTGTTTCTTTCCTTTGTAAGAACATATTATTCTGAAAAGTACAACTCAGTGGCCAATCACCTGTCTGCACAAATGGCCAATTCTCCAGCTTTCTTGCCACCAGAGTAGGCTGACATTTTGACATTGACTTTTCATCTTGAAGCTGATGCTCATACACACCAGGACAGGAGCCTCCGTGTAAAACTTTGTGGGTTCGTTTTAAAGCACTGAAAGAGGATGTTTGCAAGAACCATGCTAATTTTTATTTTAACCGATACAGTCATTTCTCCTTGAATAGTTTTAATCCAAAGGAGGAAAAAAAACACAGCAGGAACCAATAAAACCTGCTGCTATCCTCACTTCAAAGTTTCACCAAAAAAGGACCTCATTTCTTGACTTTTTTTCATCTTTGAGGGGCTATATCCTTCCCAGAATCATTAGTCTCACTAATTTTGGAAGGTATAATGGCACACACCACAGGAAGCTGTAGAAGATCCAAAACATTTCTGTGCATCCTGTAATGCTTCATAACCTACCTATTCAATTTCCTTCCTTTATTAAGATGTCTTCATTCTGATCTAATAACATTCTCTATAGATGGATGAATCGGTATTACAGATTCATTTTTATCATTTATATGAAAGCACTTCAGCTTTCATTTTTTTCTCCTTAAAAATCCAAGTTTCATGTCTTTTAGCCAGATCAAAAACCCAACAGATTTTTTTCTTTCCCAACTTGGTTACCATAATAATCCTTCCCCCCACCAAATCTTTTTTATTTGTGGGGGGTGATTTTTTTTGGTGTCGTTGTTAGGAGACTTCTCTATTCGGTTTTATTTTTCAGAGCATGAATCTATTGCAACATTGATTTACTTGGGGGAAAAGTCTATCTTTTAGCAATTTTTCAAATCTTTTGGGCCCCCAAATCTAACAGTTCAATTAAGTTAATAAGTATGGTGAAACAAGAAGTAGTATCTCAGCAAAGGGAGCTCTGAATGTTGAGGTGGCTAGAAACCGTGTGGGCGTGCTAAATTATGACTCTTGCTATGGTGAAGAACTCCGAATTTTACCCTCAAATGTGAAGTCTGCCAATCTTCCATTTAAACAATCCATTTGCTCATCTATCAAGACAAGCCAGGGTCTGACTAGACACCAGAAAGATGTAGGCAATGTAATCTTCTTTCGGCTGCTATTGCCCACCATTTCACTCCTCCCCAATTTGTTTCCTATCTCCATCCAAATTGTAGCCCGTCTCTCATCCTTTTAGGAATACTTTGTTAATCTTGCTGCCTTTGTCACTTTCTCATAGCTGGGACAAAATATCTGGCACCCACAAATTAATGGAGGAGAGATTTATTTAGTCTCCCTTTAGTCTGTAGTTGACGGCAATGAGGCAGGAAGGGCACGGTGAAGTGTCTGGCGGGGAAACTGCTCTGGTCCTCATGGCCAGGGACAGAGACGCACCCTTCCGTGTCAGGCCCCCGGGACCTCTCTTCTGGCCACCTCCTCAGCACCGTCAGCCACAGAACCCACCAGGGGATGAATCCAGCCTCAGCCACAGCACCCCACAATCCAGCCACCCTCCCGGAGCCCGGCCGGTCAGCAGATGAGAGTTCTCGGGGAACAGGCGAGTTCCAGACCACACCATTTGATGCGTCTAACTGCCAACAGTAAGCTATTTGCTTTCAGGAGTATATATAGTTTAACTATCTGCGAGCTAAAGAAAACAAAAAGTTTCTAGGAGTGAAATGAGACTTCCATGGTTTCCACTAGGAAGAACGCACGTGGAAGAAAACAGTGATCTACACCACAGTGTTTGGGGATGAAGCCAGAACTCCCTGACAACCATTTTTTAAATGTTAGCCCTTAAAAACAGACAATATTTGTCTTGTTATCTGGAGAACAAAGAAAATGTGACAGCAAATAGAAGTTAAAAATTATATTGTCCTCTAATTTTGATCCTATTAAATCTTTGGTTCATTTGATAATATGAATTTTTAGATGCAATACGCTTATCAGGTTGGTGCTGCTATCTGAGCAGCAAGTATACAAATTCACCTTGTAGACTTTATGACAGTTTTGTATTTAACCGATGAGAGACCGAAATCTACAATCCTATGACCTCCAAGGCAGAGAAGGGAACCTACACTTCGAACTCAAAGAGCATATAATGGAGGGTTACGTGGCCAGGCAAACACCATAAACTTATGAAAATCTTTGTACATTTTAATCTTAATACATATTTTCTAAGTAGGACCAAAATTGTGCTAAAATTACTAGGGCCAAGGAGTCTCCTTACAAACTAACAAACACCAAGCTCTTGTAGCTTACAGAACTCTTTCTACAAATCCGAAGAGAACCACAATGGAATTATGCACTTTTCTTCTAGTTGTTCAGTATACCATATCCCAGACATGGAGTTAAGGGCAGGAGTCTCACTTACTTAGACACTAAACCTCGGTTGCTATCAGCAGTTTTCACAGTAAATTAAGACCTTTTCATTTTGCAATTAACCTTCCTCTGTGTTATGTGTCACAAAAACTACGTGACTTCTGTGCTTAATTGAAATCAAAGAATGCTAAAAATTCATATTGGTCAAATCTAGATAACAACATATCTCAGTCATCCAGGCTCTTTTAGAATAGGTAATAACTTTTAAAGCTTTTTAAAAAAAAACATGTTAAAGCCTTTTTAGGACTATATAAAATTCCAACTATATTCATCTCCATGTACAAGAGCTGAACTTTCAAAGGGAAAACACAAAATGTTTCTGTGTGCGTCACTAACCAAGAGGTAGCACGAAGCTGAGGGGAAGATGCCCCGAACCCTCCCCCAGCAGCCCTCACTGTCTACAAAAGCTCCCAAATTCAGTGTGACGAGGCAGCAGGCATCCTACGGGGGTACCATCACCACGGTTCTTCCAGGATTATCATCCTGCAGTCTCAAACACGCAGGAATAAAACCACAGATTCGCATCCCCAAAGACTCACAGAGCCTGAGGAGGAGGCAGAGAAAGTGTCACACCTTGACTGGACCGGAGTGCTTCCAAGAAGCTGCTGCACACCTGTGCTCCCGGCACTCAGGAAGGCTGAGGCAGGAAGATCACAAGTGTGTGTCCACTGTGGGCAATTTAACAACTCAGGGAGACCCTGTCTCAAAATAAAAATAATTTAAAAGGGCAGGGCTGTAGTTTAGCGTGATTTCCCTGGGTTCAGTATCAAACTACAGGAGAGTCAGAATGACTATAATAATAAATACTATATATTCTACATGAAACACATAATTAAAACATTCTAGAAAACGTTACTAATGAAAAATCTTTTATTTTGCCATATTTCCTATTCTAAATGGCACCTTGTCAGAAGAACTTAATTTAAAATAACATAGCTCAATTGTCACCTGGTCCCTAGCACCCTAACACCCTGTTACACTCAGCTTTACGAACCTCTCACCACCCATACACTGTGCACGTACTTATTATCTACCTCCCTCCACTAAAATATCCTCTTCATGGAATCAAAGCCTCTGGCTTTGTTCATCCCCGTTTCCAATGCTGAAACAGCTTCTGGCATACAGCAAGTTTTCAATTATTAGGAATCAAACAAATGAAAGAATTTAATACATCGCAAAACCTGTGAGCACCGCAGCTCACGATCTGAACAACACAGACATTTTAAAAGACATTTCGTCATCAAATGGTTAATATTTTTAAGAGATCAGTGCTATTAAGCAACAGAGGAAATGATCACACACAAAATCTTCTTTAAAAAAAAATGTGAAAACTGAAGTTGGACTTGAACTTCAAAAGTTCAGAAAGTAAGTTCAAGGCTAATTCTGGGTCTTCTTCCTCATTTGTACTCTTCCCAATGATATACTACGTGTTTATAGCCCTGCTTTTGTGGCAATTAAAGTTCCATCTGCGCTTTCATTTTATGTTCCTTTTGAATTTATTTTCAACGACACAACTAAATTTAAACTCCCACTTATTTTCTTCTGTTTTTCTTAACAATGCACAGGAAGACATTTACAACAAACACTTCCATAGACGCCAGTCATGCATTTTGGAGGATAAAGTCCCCTTTGTTCCTCTCCTCGCTTCCTCCCTTCCCTTTTCCTTCCTAAAAACAGCCACTACTGGGCTGAATTCAGTGGAAAGCTTCCAGCTGGTGTGTTTATACTTTTATACTGACATAGCCACTTAAAAATTGCTATTTTGTGCTTTTAATGACAAGGTTAGCAAAGCATCATATACCTTTTCCTTTTTTGATGTTATATTTGGTTTTCGATAGCATGTAAGCAATACATACATGTGTCTTTCACACACCTGTACTGATAAATAGTTACAATTTCATCCTATCATAGAATTATTCAATTTTGCTCAGAAATCCCTCCACAAGTGAGCGTTTTCTTTCAGCTTGCTTCCATCAGTTCGTTGCATCTGTCTGTTCTGTGGTAGGCGATACTAGCAGGCCAATCGGAAGCCTGTTCCAAATGCCGTTCCTCCTTCTCTCTCCGCCACAGACATGGCGAAGGCGAGCCCTCGCTTTCTTCACTCTGCCTCCTGCAGGAAGGGGACAGGACGTCGGTCCGGCTATGCAGACCCTGGTTCACACATGCAGAGTAAGTAGATGCTCACGAAGGTTCCTTCCTGACACGCAGGATGAGGGTCTCTGGCTCCCTTTCTTCCACTCCTTTCAGGTGTGAGCACGATATCTGGGGCTGTGGCAGGCACGTTGAAGCCATGAGGGGAAAACCAAGCTGACTACACAGACGCTGGCCGTGACATTCTTGTGCTGGTGTGACAATGTCACCATTTGCGTGTGCAGAGAGAGGCGGGCCGCTCTTCTTGTTGCCGGGGAACATCACCCTGTACTGCTGGATTTCTGTTTGTTGGCAGCAGGCTTCCTGGTTAGCCCACATCCATTTCTTTACAATCCTATTTATGCCAATTCCCTTTTTTCTTGATCTCAATAACTCTTTTTAATTCCACACTTTCTCCCCAGAAAATATGTTGACCTCGCACCACTTTGTACCCTAATGCACAAAATTCTCAGCACTCCTAAAGATTTCAAGTGAAGGGCAGGCAGGGATGTTGCCATTTTCAACACAGTAGTAGTCATGCTAATGCTGCTGAAGACGAGTGACACTTCTCAAAGCTTTGTCTTATTCCCACCGAAGATACACACAGATTTAAAATCATTTCATACTGGTGAAGCTTACAGCTCCAGGGAAAGGCAATCCAATCTTTACCCAGGTCACATTTACTCTGACACCATGAGGAGGGAGACCAAGCTTGGAGAGACGCGGTAAATGTAGGGAAGAGTAGAAAGGAACCCAGCGGGGAAGGTGCTGGACTCTAGCCGGGTGGGAAAGGGGCCCCGACTCGGCGGAAGACGAACGCTTGGGTCAGCCCGAGACACTGACTGCAGGTTTTAGTGCAAACTTCCCCTTGACCTGACGTTAAATGATGCGCAGAAACCTCCACGGCCAGCAAGGTCATTTCGGACAGAAAGAACAGCCTGAACAGGCAAGAGCAACGAGGCCATTTCAGCCAGGGTGGGAGTGTATGAGGAATGGGCCTTCAAGGTGGGCTGTAAAGCAGCGGAAGACGCAGGCTGTGCCCGTTAACAAGAGCTGGGGCTAAGGGAAGCCGGCACCGCAGTCCACAGGCACCAGCAAATGGAGAACGCAAGCATTGAAAGAAAATCACAAAATGGGCCATGAAATGTTTTAAAAATGGATTTTGAAGCTGCAAAAATAGGCAATGAATATATTTAATCACTTCAGATTCAGAGCAACAGGTTTGATTCCTGAAGTACTAAATGCATACTGGAGCTTTTATAGCTTCAGACATTCCATTTATAAATTGTCCTGCTCAGCCCCAAGAAGCCATTGCCGGACCACTGCAGAAGCCGCGGCAGCTCCTCGTGGATAGCACCTAACTGAAGGACGCAGCCACCCGTGCCCCCGGGCCGGCCTTCTTCCTTCTTGTTGTAACGCTCCATTTCCTGTTCACCGTCCTCAGCTGCTTTTCCTTGCCCTCTCTCCACGCCGTGATGGCAGGAGGACGCATCTGCAAACAAAAGGCTGGGCAAGAATTCCAACAGGTGTGATTAATGTCAAGCGCTCCTGCGAGTTCTGCCTTCCTGCTGCTTCCTCCACCTGCCGCCTGCCACCGCCCGCCCTCGCCAGGTCCTGTCCATCTGTTGGAAATGCACATCCAGAATTCATCACTGCACATCCTGAGAGGCACCTGAACCCTCTTCTCCTCTTAAGTGAGCCCTCAGAGCACCACTTTAAAGGCTCAATTAGTTAAGTGTTGAGATGCCGTGGGGAGCAAGCGCACCACCTATTCGCACACATCCGCCACTGCGGGGTGGATTGCTCATGTTCAGAGACGGAGCGACAACACAGAAAGAAATCACGCCCGTCACTCTACCTGTAAGCAGAAGGAGGAAGCAATAGCTTCCCTGTGCATAATATGTACTATTATACACACACCTGTGCGTACACACAGAAACACCAAACGCTTTTAAATGTATCGTGGTTAACACAGAATCACTAGCACCTCAGATGGAGGAGAAACGCCACAAGAAATGTTCCCCAGCTTCAATTCTGTCCCAGCAGATTTCTGTTACCAAGGACGACGCAGAAAGCTGAAATGACTGACAGGACAATGTAACAAAAAATGCAGAATAAGAGAGTAAAAACGGGGAATAGCTTTAGGTTTTCCCATGCAGACGCGGGTGTTTAGCCGCCTGGAGATCTCAGCTAGGTGCCATGAAGAAAAACATCACAGAAACTAATTATATTCATAGCTGATAATAACTGAGTGTATTTTATCTCCTGAAGAGTATTTGCTGTTTCAAAGAAAACTCTCCGAGTTGCAATAGCTTAAAACAAACACATGCACACACACGTGTAAATGTAATTCTGAGAGCGGAGTGTGAGCTGTTAGGGTGAGTAGATAAGGCAGGTGTTTCGGAGAAATTAGGAGGAAGGTGTCTGAAATTTCACACACACAGCAAAATGCTGCCTATTCCAGTGATGCTTCATGGACAGTCCTGAATTTAGCTCTCTTTGGGGCTTAGTAAATGGGACTAAAGTAATAAGTACTGCTATATTAACCATTCCCGAAATTTCAGAGGATACTTTTATTTTCTAGTACTCAGAGGGAATTTATGTCTATGTAAATTATACCATTGATATTTGCATAGTTGAGACATAAAATTATTATCCTGTTTTAGAATGAAAATACCATGAAAGCTGGGACCATGTCTGGTTTTCACCAAGATATTCCTGACACCCAGCACTTTGCACATAGTAGGTGATCAATAAACACTTGTTGAGTTAAAAAAACCACTTTTGTGAAGTATGTATCAATATCAGTATTTTAAAGATGGTGATCATGAGTCAGGTGACCTCCTTGACTCTATTTGGGGTTTTTGCTACAAGAAGAAATGAATTGTGGTGTCTCCCCTCCTTGACATCACTAGATTTTCCTCTACTTCTTCCCAAGAAAATCCACCGACTGCAACTTTTTTTTCTTATAGAGCTCTGTAAATCTTCACTTTAATCCAATTCCAAAAAAATAAATGAACACTGTACAAAAGTGTATCAGTATAATGTGCTGCCCACTGACAGATAACAAAGCGGGGAGACCTACACTGCATGTATAGTGAAGTCCTGTAAAAGCTGCCTCCGGAGTGAAACAGATTAGAATGCTAAGTGGCTGCGCTGGGTTCCTACACGCTGTTTTGGCTCCTTCCTCAAAACGGTGTGTTTGGAGAGGGCTTAAGAATCTCTCTTCCG